>JAHDVF020001514.1:0-234788 GCA_022606425.2 Lepidostoma basale | reverse complement strand
TGGGGTGTTGATATTAAAATCGATTCAAATCTTTTGTTAGGAATAATATTCAAACAAACAAACCATCACGCCGTTTCGGTGGTAGGCAGATAGAATGGACCGCCACACTACTCTATCCTGACAAACCTCTCTAGATTCCTCCACATTCATACAACGAGTCATACACTTACGTCGATTCCTCCGACTTCTAACATGACCATCCTTTAAAATTTGATTAATTTGGTCATGCCATGTTTGCCTCGGTCTGCCTCGACTCCGTACTCCTTTTACATCATTAACGTATACTTTCAACCATTCTTTCTCCATCCATGCGTTCCATATGTCCGTACTTTCATAATTTTGTTCATAATACCTTCTTCCGCTCTGCATTCCTTTCTTATATCAGCATTTGAGATAATATTAAATACACAATATTCAATATGTGATAATATCGAACAAATCTCATCTCTACATTAATTCTGATCTCACCCTTACTCTGCTAGTATATACGATGTCTCGTTTCCATATATTGGGGTTGGAAGGACAATTTCATTTCTAGATAAACAAATATAAAATAACAAACAAATAATATAATTGAAATCAACACCATTTTGATAGATAAAAAAAATATTTTAAGGAAACACCCTCGAGTAACGTTCAATGTCAAAATCGACACCCCTTGACGAATATCAGAATTAATTAATAAATTTTATATGAAATAGAATCAAGTTTACCTTTTAATGTGTAATTATATTAAACGTGATTACTCACCATGGTTTTCGTCTTGAAAACATAAACGCGCGCCCCTTAAAATGTTGAAACATTTACCTGAAACAAATGAACATACATTAGATCATAGATATTGTTTGTCTTCTAACATAGTAAATAGTTTGACACCAAATTCTGAGACAATAGTATTAACCTACATATCTCACTAGCTTAGAGAATAAAGTATGTTCTATAACGAAAAAGAAAAAATATATATTCAGAATGTTATTTTTAATATATTTCTTGTCTTCTTCTCCAACTTGCTGTACACTTAACAGTCGGTTATTACAAGATTCTCCTCCTGTGATGCTGAGCTCCAGCTATCTCTCCATCGTTTTGGGAGTCTCCCTGGTGGACGCTGTCCATCTGGTATTCCATGCAGAGTCATGTTTGGAATTGTTGTAGGATTCATTCTGTGGACATGTTTGGTACCAATACCGTCGACGTTGTTGCTCCCATCTGACCACATCTTGAACCCAATAGATCTCTACAACTCTCAGATTACCCGCCACAACTGCTACCTGAGACTTAATTTCTTTGAGGATGTCATTAAATGTAATGATACCATTAAATTGAACTGATTAGGGGCCGGGGGCAGTATGTAAAATGGAATCAATAATCAAAACCTTGTTTTAAATAGAATAATTCTATTTTTTTATTATCATCGTTTGGTGACACATAGTCGGTAAATTGATAGTACGAACAAACCCGTAAAAAATAATAGAGTATCTTAAGGTTACAACTGTTTTTAAGTTGACCACTACCAGTTTCGGGAAACAACGGTTTCCATTGTCGGGTTAAGTTAAACTTATTTTAGCTGGTAAAATATTTTATTAAAAATAGATACGCCCAAAACCGCTATGATGATTTCAAAAACATTGACAAAAAAATATATTTTTTCATTTCAATATGCACGAATAATCTCCTTATGTATAGAATAAATAAACTGTACCTAAGCGAACGAATAACTTCGAATAAAAAAAGCACTTTAAATTTGAACAATTGGTTCTGATTTTGAAAATTTGGTTTGGTTCATATGGTGCCCCCGTCAATTTGGAGATATTTCGTGTATACGTGAATTGTTTTGGTCAATTTGATTATTGCTGCTCTTTATGATAGTTATTTGTGACAAAAAATATGTTTTTACTGTTTTGGTGTTAAAACTATATAAGTTTTTTCGTTTATAAAAAGAATTTTGACAGGTGTAAAAATAAATTTTTCATTTGTTCCAATGACAATTTGAATAAATTCTTCAATTATATTATTAAGTTCTTGCTGGTGTTGGATTGTTTTAAGTGCCTAATTACAGTAAATTAAAAAAAAAACAACGGATAACGTGGAATAAAAATTAAATAAACACAAATGTCCGGATCGTCCAGTTGACGACAAGTGCACCATCTAAAAGAACATTATGTGTTAAATTATTTTTCGTTGTTATTTTATTTTATATCATTGTATTTCAGATAATTTGTTTTAGATTTATTATGTAGACGTTGAACGATCGAAGTGTGCGCGGGAGATGCCTTTTGGTGGCGATGAGGTTCGCAACCCATCACACCGCGTCTCTCGCGATGGCGAAGGATGGAGTGCCGCATCGATTAAAGTGTGGCAGTCCATTCTTTCTGCCTACCCTTTCGGGGAGACGGCGTGATGGTTAGTTAGTTAGTTTTAAATTTTATTTTAATTTAGAATTTGTTCGTAACAAGTTTTTACAAATGAGAAACATATTTTGAGTTCAAGATAAGAAGAAAAAGTAGAATTTCTTCTGTATAAATTTAATTCATAGGTACGCTTTACTTTAGCAGTAAGTTAGTTTGCGTTTCGCTTTTTCTTCTCGGAGAGAACTTTCTCATTATTTCAAAAACCTTAAGCGTCCATTTATAGGAGAAACATGGCGTTACAGAAGGGTAAGCTCAACTAAAACGCATCGCGAAATTAAAAAAAGAATCAAACAAATTTCAATAAATTCTTTACGAGATCAGTGGGTTTGAGTCAAGTCTGCAATACCGCGTCATTCCACCGTGTACAGATGTAGGCTCTTATTTTTGCAAAGTTGCGGTTATCTTGACTCCCATTTACCGTAAGCAAACTATCCCTAAAACTTTTCAGCTATTTCCTTTGTTCTTCTACAAATACATGATTTGATGAAATTGCCGACTTGTATTTATTAATTCAGTACTGCCAAACACCTTTAATCTTGATCTACAGATCGGTAAAATGAAAGGAAAATGTATAATTAATTCATAGAAAGCAGTCGTTAAATTCTAATCTGGCATTTTAAATACTATAGTTCCGAACGGCGACCTTCGTGGCTGAGTGGTAAGATCTCCGACTTCCATTCTAAAGGTCCCGGGTTCGATTCCCGGCGATGGCAGTGTGATTGTCACCTGTCATTGGTCTGGTGTAGAATTCACGTGACAATAAAATGGCGATAGATTGGGCTACCTATCACATGTCATGAGAATCAATATAATAGCTAAAATAAAATTGTATACAGTAATTGGGTTCAAGCGACCTGTTGTATACAAGAAGAAAAAAAAATACTATTGTTATTTGTTTTTTGATTATAATTATAATCGTTTTATGCTTACTGGTATATTTAAAAAAATCCTTACACCACTATAATGACACCACGTTATTAGCGTACTCAGTATCACCATGCCAGCGAGCCTGGCGAAACCGGTCTCTGTCGAAATAAAGATAAAAGTGTAAGTAGTTCTTAAAAAAACATCGTTTTTATTTCTCTATAAATTATATTATACAATAAAATTCCATCAAGAGATTTCGGTAAAATCATTTCATAATTATAGTTAGTATATTTCAATTTTAGGATAATGAAGGTATAATGAAGGAAGACCTTCGTGGCCGAGTGGTAAGTGCATTGACTGCCACCCCGAAGGTTCTGGGTTCGATTCTCGGCGAGGGCAGTGTGATTGTTACACTGTCTTTGGCCTGGTGTAGAATTCACGTGACAATAAAATGGCGATAGATTAGCTACCTATCACATGTCATTATAACCACTATGATAGCTATAATACCCTTTACATCGATTTGGCTTATGCTGTCATGATGTAAAGAGCGATTCAACAAAATAATAATAATAATAATAATAATAAAGTGATAAAAAGAAATTCAAACGCGAAAACAAAGGGGATTTTTATATTTTTATAAATGAATTGATAAAGTTTTAGTAAGGCAAAGCACGTCAATCGTTAAAAAAATGCATTGAAACCGAGATTTTCATGTTTCACGAAAACTTTATGAAACGAAAAGAATGGCTGTATAAATAAACAAAATACATAAATCAATATTTTATCTAGATTTGTCGATAACACGTAGGTACCCCTTGTATCTGGTAGAAGTACAGAGATAAGCCCGCAATTAATGTACTTACATACATAATAATATACTACGCAATCAATATTACACGTGAATTTGTAGGACGAAGCGAATGTATAAAAAAAGTTTCATTAAAAAACGACTCCGCAATACAGGCATTCCGGGGAAAATTGGACAAAACGCTAACAATCGCGATTTTTTTCCGTTCGCTAGTAATTGAATCATTGTGAGAAACATAGCTATAGCAAACCGAATTGAATTTGTCTCTCGTTAATAAACCAATTCATATTTGTACAAATTTGAAAAGCATATTAAAGGTAAATCACAATAAAGTTACATATTTTTTACTTTTATTATTTTTTTGTTAATGAATATTCGATATTAATAATAAATTATAAAACTAACTAACTAGCCATGACGCCGTCTCTCCGAAGGGGTAGGCAGAAAGAATGGACTGCCACACTTTTCTTTCCTGAAATATTTCTCTCGCTTCCTCAACATTCATACATCGTGTCATGCACGCGCGTCGATTTCTCCGACTCCTCACATGGCCGACATTCAAATTTAATTTATTTGATCGTGCCACGTTTTCCTCTATTTCTGGTTCCATTTACATCGTTAACATATAATTTTTTAATCATTCTTTCTCCTTTATTCTTTCTATATGTCCAAACCATCTTAATTATCCTTTCATTATTTTGTTCATAACACCATCATTCGCACCGCATTCACTTCTTATATTTTCATTCGACACACTTGACACAGAGCATCCACACATTCGTCTAAGAGATCTCATTTCTACTTTATCGCTTTACAAAACATTTGATAATGTTTGAGCAAGGCAAAACATGTCACTCACATAAAATGTAATAAAACTCGTATAAAACAGACCTTTTCATTTTCGTTTTCATCAATATTGAATATGGATTTATAAATTATTGTTATTAAATGAACAATAAATATTATAAATAAATAATGTATTGTTTCTTGAACAACGATGCATATTTAAAAAAATATACATATGAAGTAACAATATAGAATTTTAATACATTTTACTATTTTTAATAAGACATTTAATTAACCAGAATAATTTGCGTGAGGTGATTTGATTTTATCACACAAAAACACCTAAAATAAAGATGGGATCGGGTCAGGTCAGAAACGGGGTTGAAACCGTTCGTAAACCAGTAATAATAACAATTTAATCTATCCAATATTGCCAACAAAATGGGATTTCATGTTGTATTAACTGTGTTTATTACCTATATATTTTAATGCAGTGGTGAGAATATATTATGCACGAAATTGTTAAGTCCCATATTTTTATCGTGGCAAAGGAACTTTAAAAACCGTATTTCACTAAGCCAGGTATCAAATAACAATTATTGATACATATGTACGCAGATTTGGTACGACGTAATCGTCTGTTTGCCGGCCTCTGTAGAAGATATGGAAATCGCTTTTGCCATTATATTTATGTTACGTAAAATGCCTCCCGCCCGTGGCTAAAGGCTGCACTCCTACGGGCGACGGAATGCTAATTTGAATATTTAAAAAAAACTCTGTCTCTTCACGCCATACACGCTGGCTCTCGCCATTATAAAATAGACATCCGAGGAATGTCGTTATTATGAAATATCCCCGTACAAAAATTCGTAAAAGTATTTATATTATGAAGCGAGTAACTGCGCACAGCGCTGTGATTGTGTGAGGCTGTGTGGAAACACATCAATACATTCGCGTCACACATGAACACACTTATACAGATCAGTGTTGAGGAGACCCGCAGATCGGGTCATATTCCGCACAGAAAGAACGCTGATCAAAGGAGGCAAAACGAACATATTGAAATGATTCAAGTGTCATATATTGTTTTTACTTCCACGATTCAGAACTAACCTGCCAGTGATAATGTCAATGAATACAGCTTTGCCAAGGCGTATTACTTCGGAGGTCATAAGAAAACATAAAAGAAATACCATCTAAATGAAGAATACTGGAAATCAGGATCGTTGAACAGTCTCGAAAGACAACTTTTGAACACAATATTATTATATTATGTATGGTAAGGTATTTAATGAAATATTTTTGTCCATTGTTTTGGCCGAAACACTATGATACCTTAACATTTTAAACTGTTAATGAATAAACTTTGTTTTTTGTATCACAATTGTATTTTAATTTACGCGACAGCTGTTTCATCAACCTCTGTTGACATCATCAGGTGTTACAATCAGTGTTTGTAACACCTGATGATGTCAACATAGGTCGATTAAACAGCTGTCGCGTAAAATAAAATACAATTGTGATACAAAAAACAAAGTTTATTCATTAACAGTTTAAACGTCTAACTTACGATAATTAAAATCCATTGATATAATAATGCCACTGCCGAATTAATCAGCATTTGAAATACAAATCTGTTAATCGGAGAATAAAAAATTCTTAAGTCTTATATTACTGGTGAAAATTTGTGGTGGAAATATATTTTGAAATAAATATGTATGTGTGTTATATCTGTATATTACATAGGAATAAAAGGTTTTGTATAACGTACGTTTTCTAAATATGAAATGATTTTATGGGAAATTTCTCATAATTGTTAAGAAATAATATATGTGTGGCAAATATTATAGTAATTAAAAAAATGTATTTGAAAATAATCGGTTTAAACCCATATTTGTATGTGGTATTGTAACGGTATCATCTAAGAAAGAGTGTCAGCCTGTGGGCCGCTCATATGTATGCCGTATGAGCGGATAGCTAAATATCTGCGGAATTTCTAAATTAACCCATTTACGGTTTAGCGGGGTGACAATCGGGGCTGGCGTCCGGGATCGATATAACTCGGTGTGTACGCACCCTAATGTCACAGGAAACGCGGATATTTACGAAAATTATCATTCCTAAAAGAAGAGGAAGGAAGAATAATAAATCCATATATTATATAGAAAATAAATTTATGAATAGCTTAATAAATACAGAGGATAAATGAGAAGGTAGAATAGAAGAGACATATTTTCTTAATTTCTTGAAAGTAAGGCGTTAACAATGTGGAATTCCATTGTAATTACACTGGATTAAAAAAAAAACACTGTTTAATATTCCACTATACTATATTTATAGACTACACAACATGTTTCGGAGTTACCTCCATCTTCAGGTGTAAATATACGACTATAGTCGTATGTTTACACCTGAAGATGGAGGTAAGTCCGAAACATGTTGTGTAGTCTATAAATATATAATAGTATAGTGGAATATTAAACAATGTCTTCTTTTGAAAAAATCCAGTGTAAATATTCTCTTTAAATGCTTCTCTGAAGAAATAGCATGTTGGTTGTTTGGTTCCGTTAAATCTTTATTTTTGTTTACGAAAAAAAAAATCTAGAAAACACGAGAAGAAGCAATGTTCATTTTCTAGCAATATAATTTACTTAAGAATAAAGGGTTAATTTAAAAGTGCATGACAGTTCAGAGTTGCAGTATACAATTAAGGGTGTGGGTGGAAGCACAAAGGAAAGCCGGATGGGGTAATGCGGGAAAGCTGAACTCGGACCGCGGAGAAACAAAGGGGTAATTACTTTATCTCCTTACTCGTAAACAACATCGGATTACTAGTCCGCCGCAAATGTCTCACGAAAAGGAAAAGAAAAATAAGAAATAAGCTCCGGCCGCCGGCCACATGTCCTGCGGGGAGGCGGGAAGATTAGATTCATCCCGGACCATAATTTAATCATTCGGAAAGGTATCCACAATAAACCCGGAGATAACACGCCAAGATGGCAGCTGATGCGAGCCGATACGTCAATTCGGCAAGGTCGTAAAATATTTACGAAAAATACTCAATTTCGTTACTTTACTGCCAATCAAGGGTACTTATTTTCAGAAGCAGCCATAATTAATTTGGATACACAGGGATGGCAACATTATAGTTGACTGCCGTTTTTTGTGAACCTTTTGTTAAAAACGATTCATTATTTAATTAATACGAATGAAAACGTCAGTATTCTAGAGGCTTATATAAAATTAATGGGAATGACATGTTTCGCCTTTCTAAAATATTATCAAATATTTGATAATGCCTTAGAAAGGCGAAACATGTCATTCCAATAAATTATATTATAATAAAACTTCGGACGTTTTCATTCGTATTAATTATTTAATATGGAGTTTTACATCGTTGTTAAAGAAAAAATAAATCAATTATTTCACAGTTTAATCAAAAAACTTTGTTTTATGTATCAAATTTGTATTTTTATTTTTCGTGACAGCTGTTTCCTCAACCTATGTTGACATCATCAGGTGTTATAATAATATATTACTGTAACAACTGATGATGTCAACATTGGTTGACGAAATAGCTGTCGCGAAAAATAAAAATAAAATTGTGATACATAAAACAAAGTTTTTTTTAATATTACAGTTTATAATGTTGAAGTATCATAGTGTTTCGGTCAAAACAATGGAATATTCAACTATTTAATTTATAATCATTATTAATAAACAAAACCTCATTCGTCCGTCAAATCCAATATTATGTTATTTGCACATACACAAACAATCTGCATTTGTGATATTTACACCAATACTGTTATTTTAAATAGATTTTATTGTTTCTTCTATGTTGGCCATAACTTTGTGTTGCAGATGTTTAATGTTTCTTTTTTTACTTACTTTGTATACAACACTTACATTTATTAAAAAAATAAATATCTCACGTGTTTCGGACTAACCAGCCCTTCATCAGTGATATTATGTAATTATTAAAAATATTATAAAATTGTTTACAAATATAGTCAGTTTCAGGATAATCAAAGCATCATAGCCCTTAATTTATAGATATTTTTCTTACAATCACTTTTTGAATTCGATAGAACGCCGCAGCTGTACATTATGTTTACTGTTTTATATAATGTACGATTACAAATTACACGATCAAATACTTTCCCATAATTATGCATTTTTTTGTGTTTTAAATTCATATTTAAATACATAGGTGATAATTTTTTTTCTCTATAATGTATTTGACAATGTCTCTAAGCGAGGTGAAACATTTCATTTCGATAAATATTTTTAAAAAATCTTCAGGAAAACAGACGTTTCTACCCACATTAACTAATTAATAACGGGTTGTACATCATTGGTCAAGAAACAACATATGTGATGAAAATTGTTATTCTCAAATTTTGTTTCATTACTTGTTTCGGAAAGCTGTCATCCTTCCTCGACGGAAAAATCTTAACCAAAATCATGTACTGAAACAGTGAAATAAAGTTTTGTGATAAAACTAATTTAATGTGTATTTAAACATCACAAAAATACTATTAAAATATGAAGTTCACCTTTTTCACATACTATGAAGGTAATTCCTAAGAGTACGAGTATACTATAATTCCTAAGAGTACAAGAGTATACTATAATGAAATGTAATATACTCGTAGACGTAATTTAACCTTGGTCTCATACACTTATAAAAGATCCCCCAGGAAAAAACTACTCTGAAAATTATGTAAACTTCGCTGTAGTAAAAACTCTTTGAAATTTAATGAAAATTTTCATATAAAGTTGATTGTAAAATACTCAAGATGGTTTACAAAATGTTACACGAAGCAGTCTTGTGTGCTTCAAACTGAAATGAGATATAAAAGTGTAAAGGTTTGTCCTTCCAGGCGGTGTAACATAAAAATGCAAATAAGCTCCACGAATGCATCCATAATAAATTGCACTCTAAAGCGCGCAAAGCTTTACTTCCCTTGAAAAGCTCCTTAATACAAATCTCATTCAAAATGGAGAGATAAACCCCGAGGAAGGAGTCTGAAGCTCTTATTATCTCGCTCTTAAATAGGTAATCTGCGGACCGACTGAAGAGATGTGCAATGAAGATATACATTACTGAATAATACGATTGAAATACAGATTAGGGCTAAAGCGAAATGGAAAGAAGTTAAGTAAATAAAAGATAAGAAAATTTAAGAAAATGAGAGGTTTCTATATCTAATAAATATTAAAATTATGGCCAACTATTTCACGAAATGGCGCCACCGATTATGTCATCAATAAATATTGCATATAATGTTTTTATTGTTTTAATTTCACTCGTTGATTCTAAGTTTTCTATTCTCTTCTGGTACTTGACGAGGCTAAATACATTATTATTAATTTTATTATTAATAGCCTTTTTATTTTTTATATACTTTGTATATACAACACTAACTTATGTGTGATATTATAACTGTCAAAACTGATCATATTTGTAAACAATTTTAAAAATGTTTCTTTATAATATCACTGAAGAAGGACCGGTTGTCCGAAACATGTCTGATACGTAATTAAAAAAAAATTAAAGGTAGTATTGTATACAAAGTATATAAAAAAGAAAAAGACAAATAAAACATCTATAATACGAAGTATGGCGAATATAGAAGAAATTTTATTATTATTTAGTCGTTTTGTAAAATGAATTACTCCAAGGGCACACTAAGAAAATACTAATAAAACATTGATTCAGTTTAACGCTTTTTATTCCACTTATACGAGTTAAATTATTTATACATGTTTTAAACCTTTTACATCTAAATTATCGAGGAAGAGAGCCTTCTAAGGCATTATCAAATGTATACGAGTATATAAGATTTGATTATGCCTTCTTAGAAGGGCGAAACATGTCATTCCCATAAAATATAATAAAACTTCTAGAAAACTGACGTTTTTATTCGTATTAATTAGTTTTTATGAAGTTTTACATCACTGTTCAAGACACAATAAATAACATTTGTGTTTATCTTTCTCCCTACGATGAAAGTACACTACCTTATTGACAGGTCGATTTACTCCTAAAAGATGACGATTTTGTAGATTTCATTATTTTTTCTTGAATAATGACATAATTAAATAACTCATATGAATAAAAACGTATGTTTTCTAGAGATTTTATTTTGTTTTATGGGAATGAAGTATGTTTCCTTGCTAAGGCATTTAATAATGACTTAACAAGACGAAACAAACAGAAGTTTTCATTCGCATTAATTGCTAAAGCCTAAAGTAAATAGTTTCGCCATAAAGCAAACACTGTTTTCGTCAATAAATACAATTTTGCGATAACTGTTAAATTTTCGAAATGTTTAGCTTGCAGTGTAAATCTGAGAAAGTCATAACAAACGTCGGTGAAGCGGAGAAATTGTGTTTGGCAGCCGGTTCTCTGCAAACTTTAATTCAATGATAACAAAACAAACACCTCGCACTTCGGGGCGAGGGAATAATAGACAACCGTGGACACGGAGCTCCCCGGATGCTGCGGACCAAGTTTTGAAATATGGTGAACGGTCGCCGGGGCGCAAAACGGCAGAGAGACAACAACATCTAGCAGAGCAAACTGGAACACGAAATCAGGTATCATATTTCATTTTCACAAAACAATTCAAACTAAACGAATATATTACATTGCATCCACCAATATACAAAATAGACGATGAAAAATAGATTCATTGCATTAGCATAAGAATCAAATGTCTATAATTTTTAATGTCAAATTTATTTAAAAAGCAGATTCATTTAAATAATGAAACCAACGAAAATTGATACATAATTTCTTTAGTATTATGTAATGCTTCCATTTGTGTTTATGTTCGACCGGTTTCGGCAGCTTTCTGCCATCTTCTGGTCAGTTGTTTTCCGGCCGGTTGTTTTCATTATTTAAAATGAATTTCTATCAAGAAATTTCAATTAAAAATATTAATTATTTGTAGGTTCATTTATATTTTCTTAAACAATGGTGATATCGCCTGTTTTCTAGATTAATTATTATATTCTTTGGGAGTATCATGTTTTACCTTGCAAGAGAGAAATATCAAATGATTTAAAAAGTTCAATCTCTAGAAGTAAAAGAATTATAAAATACATATTTTTTTATGAAAATATCTCTTTCACTCCATGTCTTAGTCTTTATTCTCATTATGTAAGGTCCAGCCCAGTTTGTGTTTTATAATTATATTTCATTTATACAACTCAAATATGTATAACGTTATTATATAATAATTAGTAGTATAATCCCTTAAATCTTGGGTATGAATGTGCCTTACAGCTTCCTCTACACCAGACCTTTCGGAAATTCCATCCAATTCAATCATCAGAGTGATTGATGTGTCTGTGTTGAATGATGCAAACTAAGCTCTGTCCATGCCGTACCGTGTCGCCGGCTGGGTCGTAGCTAATAACGTGTCCCTACCTGCCCGGGAGCGGTTTAATACCACCTGCGTCGCTCGCATAGAAACCACAATACACGACAAACCCGTGATCCAAATAAATACATACACCACAAATTACATATATTATCGCGTATGAATTTAACCGTTAATTTAAAATGACGATTGAAATGTAGAATGTTCCATGCATTAATCAGGACGTGTCATATGTTCTAAGTAAATACAATTTAAATTGCGGGGTTGCTCGTGACCGCCGGTATTACGTTTGCGGTACGTGACAGCGTAGAATCCCGCACGTAGAACGTAGCACGCACAAAACGGTCGCAACACTGGCGCGGTACTAATAACCACACAAAAGCGGGTGACAGAACGTCATGGCATCCAAATAGCGAATAATTACAGGGACTGATATATACCCAATACACGAACACGTAATCAAGTTCACAGAACAAAGCAAGATCGTTATTTTCTTTACAAAATAGCCGCATTAAGCAAAAATAACCTAGAATATCTTTCTCTCCTTTATGTAGATCTTACGATTCCTTTGGACAGGATATCAAATTTGGTCCTGTGATGAAGACATATAGCTTTTCCTCCATCTCTTTGGTGGTTGTCTGGTAGTCGACAGTCCTAAGAATTATCGTGCATCACGATCTTGGGAATCTTCGCTGGATCTATCTTTTCGATTTGGTCAGAAACGTCTTCTCTGCCTACTCCATCTCACTATGCCATAAATTTTACAAGTTCTGCGAATCTCTTCTGTAAGTATCCCATCTCTCAGGATTCTAATCACACGAGGTCGCAATATTTTCATTTCTGGTGTTTTTAGATGTTTCATTATGGCAGTGTCTGCTATCGCTTTGATTCCGTAAAATATTGTGTACCTAATGCCTCACTATGCATTAAATTTTGTAGGTTCTGCGAATCTCTTCATTAGATATCCTATCTCTAAGAGTTCTATGATCACAATGATTTCATTTCGGCTGTTCTTGGGAGATGTTTCGTTCTGACAGTGTCCGCTCTTGCTTTGATTATGTTATTTATAATGGATCTGATTCATATTTCGTAGTATTTTTTTTATTATCTATTACATGAATAAACTCGAATATTTATATATTTTTAATTACCACATATTCGTTACAGAGATTTCATTTAATTATTGTTAATTTTTTCCTACTATTGCCAGTTCTAAATAAAATCGTTATAAATTAAAAAAAATAATAATCAATGCATTGAAGCTCATAAGGCTTATATATTTTTTATTGGGAGAGTGTCGGTTTCCGGATCAATTGGCAGCATGTTTTCCTACCTAGCCCTATCTCAAGTTAAATATTCATTCATCTAGCTTTCAGGTAGAATGTTTTCAGTAGTTTGTCTCTTCATTTATTTTACTTTACAAAACATTATTATTATTCGAGTGTCGTGTTCGACTTCCCCAACGTTGGTGATCACTGCAGCGAAAGCATATCTGTTCTGCGCCATAGGTACATAATAAAGATAAATTAGATTTTCAATTCAGAAACCTTAAAATTATTAACTCAACTAACTAGCTAACCATCACGCCGTCTCTCCGAAGGGGTAGGCAGAAAGATCGGACTGCCACACTTTAACCGATGCGACGCTCCATCCTTATCTTTTCGTCCCCGCGGGAGACACGGTGTGATGGGTTGCGAACCTTATCAGCACTTTAAATTTTTATAATCTAATTATTCCGTGATTGTTCATGCATCGTTTCCACAAACACCCCTGGTCGTGGATAGGTATTTTCTAAAAAAAAGTTCATTTAACACCTTTCATATATTTTGTATAGAGTCATAAACCAGTGTCCGTTATATGCTCCTGGTGTTATAAATGTTGTACATCATAATTTTAATATTATTTTGTCGTTAATCAACGGGTGATGCATGTTTTTTCTTAATTTTATTGACACAAGCATTACGTCTGACAATTATTTGCGTTTCTGCTTATGACGCATGAAGTGAGCCTATTTCATCGCTGTACTTACTATAAACAGAATTTCTTCAACGTAATGGTATACTTGTACCATACCTTAGGATTCTAATTAAGCACGGTCGATTAAGAAATCTTTAGCGTACCACTTGAATAGAATTAAAATAGAACAACGGAATTGAGACTTCTAGCAAGAGAAGATATATTCGTATATGGTAGAGATTCCACGAGAATGTTCATATAAACAGATACAATAATTATTGTTTCATTACATCTGATAACGTATAAACATATTAGTTCGAAAAACGAGCCACCCACTTTTCTGTATTAATATATTTTATTATTCTCTTTTTCTATTGTTTATACACTCTGTTTATACAACACTTACATTAAAAAAAAATTATTACATAGACATGTTTCGGGCAACCAGTCCTTCTTCAGTGAAAAATATTATAAAGATACATATTTAAAATATTATAAAATTATTTACATGATCTGACAGATGTTGTAAAGATTTATCTTGGAACGTTTATGCTTTTATTATAACAAATATTATGATTCAATTAAAAATTTTAATAATAATTTTAAGTTGTTATTGCGGTTCAGGTACAAATTGCATTACTTACAACAAAGGAAAAAAATCAAAGATTGGACTTTGATTATTTATAATATACTAGCTGACCCGGCAACGCTTCGCTATTGCTAAATTCGAGTACATAAATAAACCCAATATATATTCAACAAATACAATTAAAGTTCAATAACAATTCGTTTATTTATTGGATTAAATGCCATGTGTATGGATGCAAAAATGTGTGTCTATATCTTTAAAACAAAGTTTCAATCCAAGCAAACTCGCTGTGAATTATAAACTTGAATACATATTACTAAGGTAATTGAAAAACTATTTTTTGAATATTTTATATGAAATTTAATAATCAAATAAACAATATTATATCACATTTGCAGAAAACATTCATTATATTAAAGAAACAAAACTCTTGATTTTGTTGTCCATGAAATTCACATCAGAGCCAATAAAGTAAGTTTCTACGATCGTGATTTCGGCACTGCGAGTCCGCTGGCGTGGAATAGTAATATAGATGATAATACTACAAAAGCCTCCCTTCCCGACTTCCACAACTGTATCCCTCGCCGCTCTGCGCCATTGACCTCCTGCCACTCGTTT
Organism: Lepidostoma basale; assembly: GCA_022606425.2. Lineage (NCBI taxonomy): Eukaryota > Metazoa > Arthropoda > Insecta > Trichoptera > Lepidostomatidae > Lepidostoma > Lepidostoma basale. The sequence goes on along the minus strand of JAHDVF020001514.1, from coordinate 219,359 downwards.
AATGTCATCAGACCATCTTGCTTGTGATCTGCCAGAATTTGTGTAGCTGTTTCTCTTTCGCCACTCCAGGCCAGAAGATCTTATCACCCGTTGTCCTTGCTTTATGACCGATCCCATTCCATTTAAACATTAGTTATTTTACACGCTGCATCGGCAACTTTGGTCCGATCCTTGATTCATCAATTTTGGGCCCTGGAATTAAAAAAAAAAAAATTTGAATTGCCATAAGGCGGACACCGAGACGCATAAGGCAAAATTTAAATTTCCATACAATGAATGAATTACAACTGTTTTTCACTTGTTTGCTGAAGATATTCTTCATATAAAAGGCAGTTCATGCTATATGCATAATAATAATAATAATAATTAGGCTAATTTGTCAAATTAACTAACTAACTAACTAACCATCACGCCGTCTCCCCGAAAGTGTAAGCAGAGAGAATGGACTGTCACACTTTTACTGATGCGGCACTCCATCCTTCTCTTTTCGCCCCGCGGGAGGCGCGGTGTGATGGGTTGCGAACCTCATCGCCACCAATAGGCATCTCCCGCGCACACTTCGATCGTCCAACACCCACAAAATAAATCTAAAACAAATAATATAAAATACAATGATATAAAATAAAATAACAAAATAAAAATAATTTTACACAAAATGTTCTTTTTAGACGGTGCACATATTGTCTATTTAATTTATAATATGTTCCACGTATCCACTGTTTTTTAATTTAGCACATAATGTAATAACACATAATGTTTTTTTCGATGTTGCACATGTTGACTTGGACGATCCGGACATTTGTGTTTATTTAATTTATGTTACACGTATCCACCATTTTTTAAATTATCTGTAGTAAGGCACTTAACCAGCAAGAACTTGAAAATAATATTGAAGAAATGATTCAAATTGTCATTGGAACAAATGAAAAATTTATTTCTACACCTGTCAAAATTCTTTACAAAAACGATAAAACTAATAAAACCTTTTAATCTGATTAATTTGATTAATTTGTCAAATTAATTAAACTAATCAGATTTTAAAGGTTGGTCATGTTAGAAGTCGGAGGAATCGACATGCGTGTATGACTCGTTGTATGAATGTGGAGGAAGCTAGAGAGGTTTGCCAGGATAGAGTAGTGTTATGGTCCATTCTCTCTGCCTACCCCTGTGGGGAAACGGCGTGATGGTTTGTTTGTTTGTTTAATTTGTATAATCGCCGTTTTCGTGAATAGCTCACCTCAAGGGCGCTTTGACATTGTTTTTAGTCATGAAAGGTGCATGTGACAACAGCGAAATCACGATCGTAGAAACTTAATTTATTGGCTCTGATGTGAATTTCATGGACAACAAAATCAAGAATTTTGTTTCTCTAAACATATGAATGTTTTGTGCAAATGTGATATAATATTGTTTATTGATATACAGACAACCGTTGTTAACATTTTATGCGATAATTTGAAAAGGTGGGTTTTTAGGTGATATTTAAAGTCTGTCGGATTGTCAATGCATCTGAGGCGTGCAGGAAGCATATTTCAGGCGGACGAACCTACTACTGTGAAAGCCCGAGCAACACAAAATTCAGATATACTCGTATAGGTGGCACGTTTGGGAATGTGCTTAATTATTGTCTATAAACTGTAAATTTAAAAACCTTACCTGAAATTAATAATGGAATTTTCATATATGAATGAAAACTACTAAAAGTAGCTTATGTGTAATGTAAAAATGTAAAAATGTAATGTAAAAATTACTTTTAAGTTGATCAGATTGAAGTTTTTGGTTCGACATCATTATTAAATCATTAGGGAGTTTATTAAATTCTGTAGAGGCTATAAATTGTAAGGATTTTACACCGAATCTAGTTGAACGCAATGCTTCTTATTCTGTGAGCGCGTATCATGTTGGTGTACGTCCGTATTGAATATTGGTCGAGTATTAGAGCGCGTTGATGACTTTATTATTTGTATTATAGTTTTAGTGATCTCTAATTTTGGATGGATTTGAAATGGAATTATTTTCGTCTGAGAATATAGGGCCCTTACATGAGTGTACCACGGTAGACGGAAAATATTTCTAACAGCCCGATTTTGGATCACCTGAATCTCATTAGCTTTCTTCTTTGTAATAAAGCCCCAAATACAGGAAAGGTAAGACAGATGAGAATGTATCATGGAGTAGTAAACATAAATTGTCTATATTCTTATGTAACGAATTAAACCAATTAATCCAATTTAAACCTGTACATACCATTCCAAATTAGTTCATAAAGATAACAACATTGTCTTGTGATACGCATATATCGAAGTGTGGGATCCATCCTCTGGACATGCGAACTCCAGTATCTTCTGCGTTGTTTTCCCCATCCTCTGCACATGCGCAATCCATTATCTTCTGCGTTGTCTTCCCCATCCTCAAGCAAATGAAATAACCTGAAATCAATTTCATTATCTTTGAATATTTTAAATCTCAGCATAATGTAGAATTTAATGGTCAAAAATGGAATATTACTGGACTCTTCTAACTGAGGCAGCTAATGCTGCATATAAGGATATGTTTACCTATCACAGCATTTGTTTTCAGAGAAAAACTAAAACAGCTGAAGTAACTCATAGTGTATTTGGGTATGTGTGCTGCTGGAATTACTCAGTGGAATGGAAAATAAAGAAGAATTGCAACATGCAGATGCACCAATATGGCTCATTATCAAAATAATTTCAATCCCAATACAAAAATATCCCCATTAGACCAGTGGTCTCTCACAACCAGGCAATTATTTTATCAAAACTTAATATCTAATCCCAAAGATATAGATTTTCGCCCTGCCAGAACAATTTTACATTAAAACAACATTATTAAAATAGATTATACCAATTAACTAATTATTACACAACGAAACGTCATAACCTAAAATGACACGTAAGTAAAACGAATAAATTGATATTGTATATCATTAGAACTTTCTTATCGTTGCTGTGGTAATTTTAATATTTCCCTGACCAAAGTACGCGTATAAAGAACACCTTTATGTTTGAATTCATCAAATGTCATATTAATTGTATTTTAAATAACTAATTAAAATCATAATAATTAAATAACATTAATAAAATAGCGCAATACCATTCAAAATTCTGCCAGTTGTTTCTCGCCCGCTACTCCAGGGTGCATCTTATCATCCGTTGTCCCTGCTATATGACCGATTCCATTCCGATCTCTGATTAATTAATATTGTTTCCTAGAAATAAAAAAAATAATATTGGAATTGGCATAAGGCGGACATCGAAGAGGCGCATATGGCAAATTTTCAACTTCCATACAATTAATGAATTCCAAGTGTTCACTAAGCAGTATATTTAAAAAAAATACTCGAGGCTCTTGATCGAGCATTGCAAGAGTTGCGTGGAAATGTGTTAATATTATATGTAGGAGATTTTAGAAACTTTACCTGAACGGCAAAAATAACTACCAAAAACTATGCTAATCAATGCAGTTATGATTGTGCTAAAGAAATAACAAAAATTTTACAAAAGCATTCATTACAACCAGACTCCTTCATATAAATTGTCTATATTCTTATATACACAAAATAAACCAATTAATTCAAAATTTAAACCTGTACATATCAAAATATAAACATTGAACTTACGGAACTGATAATCGCCGTTTTCGTGAATAGCTCACCTCAAGGGCGCTTTGACAATGTTTTTAGTCATGAAAGGTGCATGTAACAACAGCGAAATCACGATCGTAGAAACTTACTTTATTGGCTCTGATGTGAATTTCATGGACAACAAAATCAAGAATTTTGTTTCTCTAAACATATGAATGTTTTGTGCAAATGTGATATAATATTGTTTATTGATATACAGACAACCGTTGTTACCATTTTATGCGATAATTTGAAAAGGTGGGTTTTTAGGTGAGAATTAAAGTCTGTCGGCTTGTCAATGCATCTGAGGCGTGCAGGAAGCATATTTCAGGCAGCCCGAGCAACACAAAATTCAGATATATAGGTGGCACGTTTGGGAATGTGCTTAATTATTGTCTATAAACTGTAAATTTAAAAACTTTACCTGAAATTAATAATGGAATTTTCATATATGAATGAAAACTACTAAAAGTAGCTTATGTGTAATGTAAAAATGAGCCGGTTTTCATTCGCCACTCCAGGGTACATCTAATTCACTGATCATCCGTTGTTTGATTGATCTAATTCCATTTTAACGAAGTTATTTTGCACGCTGCATCGGTAATTTTCGTCCCATCTCTGATCCGTTACTTTATTTTCCTAGAAATAAACGGAAAAAGTCATAAGAATTGTGTCATTCATTCATATTGTAATTCATATTGTATATCATTAGAACTTTCTTACCGTTGCTGTGGTAATGTAACAATTTCCCTGACCAAAGTATGCGTATAAAGAAAACGGCAAAATAGAAGAAACTGAAAATATATTTATGAATTAGAAATATAAATATTAAACAACTTACGGAAGCAAGTTTCTTCATATTAAAGTAGAATTGCAACATGCAGATGCACCAATATGGCTCATTAACAAAATAATTTCAATCCCAATACAAAAATATCCCCATTAGACAGTGGTCTCTCACACCAGGCTCTGAATTATTTTCTTAATATCTTATCCCAAAGATATAGATTTTCGCCCTGCCAGAATTATTTTACATTAAAATAACATTATTAAAATAGATTATACCAATTAAATAACTAATAATTACACTACGAAACGTCATAACCTAAAATGACACGTAAGTAAAACGAATAAATTGATATTGTATATCATTAGAACTTTCTTACCGTTGCTGTGGTAATGTAACAATTTCCGAAATATAACTTTGAAATATTTAATGCGGAAATATAATATGTATTCATTTCAACGGCAAAATAGAATAACTTGAAGATATATATGAATTAGAAATATAAGTATACCTACAAAATATTACGACGTAAATTACGTTTTGACAGGAGACCACGTGACCAATCGAACGGCTAGAATTCTAGAAAACGAATATCATTAAGTAATCACCGTCGAACGTAAGAGAAACGAATAAGTTTCAGCCACACGAAAAAATAAGATTTCGTGCATAACCTCAAAATGACGTGTAAAAATTATACTCGCCAAAATTTGGAAGCATAATTACCTGTCTACATTAATGTACATTAAAATATGGCCAATAAAATAGACTGTACCAATTAAACAACCAATTATTTTAGTACGTAATAAGTAAAACGTATTAAGTATTATACATCCCAAAGTAAAACGCAATATATTGGACTGTCAGAAAGAAAAACACATTGTTGCCACTACACAAAATTACATGGAGACTGAATTCTCTCCAGACCATGTCAAACGAATATAGACTCAAAAGATTGATACTCAGGTGATACGAACATTAAGGTCTATATTCGTTTGCACTACGAAAATTTTCAATTAATTGATTAATTTATAAAGTTAATTAGAGCTCGATTAATAACAAAAATATGCCTATGACGACCGCTGAATTCCAATTAGTCCATTCTCCAAATTTCAAAAGGATCAGCTCAGGAATAACCTCAGAAATAGTCCGCACACACCCGGAAGGTCGCCTTTTATTTATATAGATTCTTTATTTTGAATTGCTTTTTTAATTTTTAAAATTTTGAGATTGCACAAAGATATATTTCTATTATTAACATTGAAAATTTCAATGCCATTATCTTTATTAAATGAATGATCTATAATTTAATGTAATTGTTGTATAAACAAAGTGTATAAAAAAAAGAAAAAGAAATAAAGAAATTACAACACAAAGTATGGCGAATATAGAAGAAACATTTTTTATTTAAAAAATTATTTCAGTATTAAAGTAATAGTCAGAATTATTATTATTATTTTGTTAATTCGCTCTTTACATCGTTACAGCGCGAGCCAATTTGATGCAAAGAGTATAGCTATCATATTGATTCTCGTTACGTGTGATAGTAGCTAATCTATCGCCATTTGAACGTGAATTCTACACCAGACTAAAGACAGTGTGACAATCACACTGCCATCGCCGGGAATCGAACCCGAGACCTTCAGTGTGGCAGTCAAAGCACTTACCACTCGGCCACGAAGATCGTCGTATTGTAACCATGTTTGAGATAATTTTCTTTATATTCCAGGAACATAGGTAACCGAAGGGATTTCTAACATACTCATTATTTCCACATTGCGGAAAGCAACAGGAAACTACCACATTATTTATTTATTTAGTAAGGGCAGTATACAGCGATATCAATATATTAATTAAGAAACATTAAGAAAAATAATAAATAAAGCCAATTACATGCTACCACAAAGCAAAACATTAAAAGCTCATGCACAATTGGTATCCGAAAAACCAACAATAGATTTTAGACTTTGCTGAAAATAAATCCATAGGATTGACACAAAAATGTTTATATAGATTTTCAATTTATCAGAGTAGGCTAAATACGAGTAGTAGCCACCAAACAGATGGGATAAGATTCGAAAATTCATGAAAGAGATGTTCAGTGATAATATTTACTCAAAGTTGTATATAATTAGACACGAATCTTCACCAAATAATTGGGTTGTTAAACGCATCAAAGCACATTTAAATAAAACGAAATCAGTTCGATTGACGTGATCCACGTTTTTACACAGTTAAACATAAATAAATCAATATATTTACAGTATTAGAAAACTTAAAACACAATTAACAAGAATTCGGAATTATTTGTTTGTGGTATCCGCGAGTTCTGATTGCATTATGAAGAGATGTACTTTAATTTGATTAAAAATATTCGTCTCTCAACTGTTATAAACGCTATTTTGATACAGAGTGGAAAATATTCAAACAGAGTATCGACAGAGTAGTAAAGTCTCAGACTGAAGTTCAGACATTTTACAGATTATTTTTGGCAACAGAAAAAAAAGGAAAATCAAGAAAGGTAAAACATTGAGTAAGAGAAAAGCTTTAACGCGGTGAACTGATCTGATTGGGAATACCACAGACTCAATCTTGAAAAACTGACTAATGTAATGTACTGTTTCAACTAAAATCTCGAGATCTGAAAATACATAGTTTTAAATTCACAAAATTGATCATACATCGATTGGAGGGAAAAAACTAATCTATACAATGAGAAAAGGGTAGATTACAAGATTATCTATCTATGGTGAATATCGGGTGGAATTCGGGAATCTCAACAGCTGGAGCCTGGAGACTGACCGGCGACAATCGCTGATGGGGAGCTATAATGGATGATTTGTGGGATGAAAAAGACCCTCAGACACGAGGAATAAGACTAAGAAAAAGTAGCAATGCTGTCTATAGTATTGGATATTTAAAAACAAACGTTTTAGAGTAGATTAAATATGACATAGGGTTTCCACGCTTTGCTCTATTCATTAATGTTCAAGTCCGTCTCCCATGGACGCGGGGTGGGCCTAGCCAAGGCAAGGGCGAAACTAGGAAAAGGGCGCCGTTGCGACTTATAACAGTTTTAGGGATGTAGTGGGCCATATATCTGTACTACACAATAAAATTTAAAAAACTTTGTTTGTATTTTACCTGCGTTCACTGCAATACTCGTTTACTAGCTTCATGGTCCACAGACAAACGAGTGAATGGATAATAATAGTTTTTGTAACAATTCCTATTGCGGCATTATCGAGAGAACATTTTCCGATAAGCAATGCACTGCTTAAACGACAATTTGTATAATTCGGTTATGGTGATGTTAACCGAGTTCATTCATTCTACATTCGACTAAATTACTTACGACGACGTCGGATTAAAATAACCATAATCTACTCGAGACAAAGTTGGCAGGGCACTCGAATAACGTAACAAAACTACGAGTTCAATTGATAGTGTTCTTTTAGCGACCTTCAACCGAAAGTTACATATTTTCCACTGTTTGTAAAACAGATTTTAAAACAAAACAATCAAGACTTTTGGACAAAACAAGAACTCCAAGAAACACCAAAAATTACAGAAAGTTGTGTACTCGTATAACAATACAGTAGAACGTATTTTATCCGGACGTCAGTTAACCGGATCGTTAATTATCCGGACAAGCCGATATGATAAGCGTTCTGTACCGTGAGTTTTCTATCATGGTTTAAAAAGCACGAAAGCAACTCAACTCAATTGCTTTTATTAAAACGAATCCGCGATTTAGCTGCAAAAATAGACGATGACATCTTGTTAAAAAAAATCTCTGATTATTTTTCCAGTATTGTAGAGTAATGTAAGCCTTTTTATGTACATGTACGAGTAGTAGGTACATACATACTTGTTTTTGCACTTCTTCTTCTTCCTCAGCCTATTCCCGTCCACTCCTGGACAAAGGCCTCCTCCATTCGCTTCCATGTCACTTTGTCCTGTGCAGACTGCATCCAGGTTATTTCGACATGTCTGTTCAGATCATCCTTCCACCGTAGTTGCGGTCGTTCTGCACTTCTCTTCGCCGTCCACGGTCTCCAAGTCAGCAGTGTTCTTGTCCACTTTTCATCAGAGCTTCTGGCTACGTGACCTACCCATTGCCATTTTAGAGTCGCCACCCGGTGGATGATGTCAGTGACCTTTGTTTTTTCTCTCACCGTATCGTTTCTGACTCTGTCTCTTAGGTTTATGCCTAACATGGCTCTTTCCATGGCTTTTTGGGTCACTCGTAGTTTCTCGGCACTTTGTTTGGAAAATGTAACAGTTTTAAGACCATAAGTATGGCAAAACGCAGGCTTCATAAACTTTTGGTTTCAAGTTTTTGCACACAAAATTTGTAATTTCATAATCAATAAATGAGCCGAGAAAAAAATCATTTTTCACCTGATTTTGCTACGTTCTACTCTACATACAAAATGGTAGATATCGCTAATACACTTCATGGCGCTTGTAGGCTTATTTTCACTTTGCTTACCGACATACTATTTTTGATACAGCTAAGTCAATAACAAAACAATCAATCAATTAAGAGTTGACAGACTAAATGTAATACTGCAGAATACCTTAATACGTATTTTGTATGAATCACGCCACTATTTTTTCTACATTTAAATAAATTAATGGAAGTGAAAAAACAGTTTTTCCATGCATTGAAAATCAATGAATTAAGCTATAAAATGAAAAGAATTCAATACAGATGTTTTTATTCTTTCAACACTTGTTTGTACTGTGGTTAAATGCACGTAGAAGAAATAAATAAGTTCTGGAGGATTTCATTCAAGAAAACGAGTCATTTCCTGGAACCAATATCAGTTTCTTTTCATAAGATACAAGGTCTTACAAAACTGACGTCTAGATTTTGATTCCGAGTTTTAAATCAAAATTTATACATGAATTCCTCTAGTGACAAATTCAGGAGTGAAATTTAAAATAGATGGGATGTTTTATGCAAATATGTCAATCTGTGAATAAATATATAATAATATTAAGTTAAAACTAACGATAAATACAAAGTGCTGCAACTGATTTTCCAAGCTAAAATTAACGGAAAACGAAGTGTATGGAAAAGAAGAAAATCCTGTCTAGAAAACCTTGAAGAATGTTTAGTTGCAGTACAACATCCCTGTTTAGAGCTGCTGTATCAAGGGTAAAAATAGCCATTATGTTGTCTTACCTCCTAAGGAGAGCAAGTACAAGAAGTAAAAGAAGTAAAAGAAGTATAAACTATTTAATAAAAGTTTTCTAAATGGCGTAAAAGTAAAATAAAACTAAAAAATACATAAAAAGATGCTTTAGGGTAAAATTAATACTCTACTCGAGTTGTGACATTAATTTTAAAGGTTAGTCATGTTAGAAGTCAGATGAATCGATGTGGGTGTATGCTCGTTGTATGAATGTAGAGGAAGCTAGAGAGGTGTGTCAGGATAGAGTAGTGTGGCGGTCCATTATTTTTGTCTACCTCTGCAGGGAAACGGCGTGTTAGTTTTGTTTGTTTGTTAGAGTTGGGACATTTGATACTAAAGAGGAGTATACCCCAAAACCTAAATTTAACTAAATATGGTCTAGGGGATAGAACGCTTGGCCTGGACACGACCAGATTCCTTCTTCATAATAATGAGCTATTTTCTGCTCACATTGAAGATTGTAAAATAAATTCTAATATCATTGATTTAAATCTTTGATGTTAGTCTTTTTAAAAAAAAGTTCTTATCTTTTAAATAAAAAAACTTGGCTAGTGGTTTCCCGAAAATGGAGTATTGACACATCTCTATTACAAATTTACGTAATAAATACTCGCGTATATGTCACTTGAGACAGTGTATATTAATTCTGCACTCAGCGAATGTATTATATATGGCGAAGAAGATTTTTCAGTATCATCACACTATAAAAAATGCTAGAAGATTACTAGTCAGTTTCGTTATCAGATAAAATATACAGCAAACGACACTCCGGCGGTTTCGTCTCTGTTACTTCAGGCATTTACATTTTACGACAATACGAAATTCACCGAGGAGGAATTGTGCCAATTATACTAGCGCCCCTGAAATGTTCTCCGTGAGATCATAGACCGCGATGGTAAATAAGAAGCGCATAACAAGGCACATTCAAGTTTAAATTACAGCCTCCTGGGGAAAAACGGTTTATCTGCTTGGTTGTCTTTTTCGAATGAAATTTTTAGAGGCTTTCTAGCGATCTTCTCAGGGGTCTGATCGGTGAAAGGTGTGGAGGAATGATAAAACTGGAGAGTGTTCTGTATATTTTGTATAGGAACTTGTGAATTTATTGTTTAAATTTTCGTATAAAGCATTCACTTTGTGGTAAGACATTTAATTATTTTTTTATTATTATTTGTATTTTAAATTAAATTAAATAAAAACACGGCATTTTGTTTTTCACCACTATGCGGTTATTTTAATCGTCGACTAGTTTCGCTTGTACCCAAGCTTCCTCAGGGCTTCGTAATAACAAGTGTAATAAACCTGTTATTACGAAGCCCTAAGGAAGCTTGGGTACAAGCGAAACTAGTCAGCAATTAAAATAACCGCATAGTCGTGAAAAACGAATTGCAGTGTTTTTATTTTATTTTATTAAAATAAACATAATAATATTTATTTATTTATTGTTTCTTGAGCAATGACGTAAAGATCCATATTTAAAAAATAACACGAAAGGAAACGTCTGTTTTCTAAAAGTTTTATATTATATTATACAATATATTGTATTTTATGGTAATGACATGTTTCGCCTTACTAATGTGTTATGAAAGGTCCCATAAAATATAATATAATTTCCAATAAAATAAAATACAAATTCTAGAAAATTAAAAAAATGAATCTTGTGAAGCTTAAAAAATGTGGAAAAAATATTAGACATTAATAATAAAGAAAAACTGTATCTAAAAAGTGGAACGAACTATACATTTTTAATAGTTTTTTAGTTTGGACGGGGTTTTAATAGGAGGTATTTAATTTTTTAATTACTCCATACATCGAACGATTACCAAAATAACAATAATAATACATATCAGACTTTCTCATTTGTTGAAAAAAAAAAATCTAGATAAAAAAAATTTAACAAATAGGTATATTGCTTCATCAAAAGTGATATCATATATTTTTATAACATTTGATCAACTTTAACTTTATAAACAAAAATTTAGTATGGGAGTTTTCATATACTGCTATAAAGGAAAGTGCTCTCCGACCTTCACATTTCCCGCCACCACCCGACACTCGGCCTTATTTCGAAGTGACTTTAGTGCACAACGCAAAAAAAACATTTTGTTTTCTGCTATTCGAAACGTTTTTCCGACATTTTTAAGGACTAAAAAAACAAAATTAAATGAAATTTTATTCAAATATGGTACAGTCCGGGTAGCACCTGGCGTGAAGAGGCGTTCCTTCGCTTTTCATGCAATCTACGTATGTATTGTGTAGTATAGTATAGTATACTATAGTTATCAACGGTGGCTCATGAAAACTTCCCGACAGCAGTGTGATGTAAAGGTCAAAAAGGTATGATAGTGCACAAATATGTCATTAAACTGTTCATTATAATAATAACAGAATAAGAATGAAAAAAGTACGATAGTAATATAAATTAAATATACTCTCACGTGGCTTAATTTGTAGTGTGAAATGTTTTTAATAATTGAAACACAAATATATCGTCCGTATACTGGCAAAAGATGTTAAGTTAAAACTACACATTTCTTGTCATGTAACGCATGGTAAAATAAATTAAGTACATTTAAGTGGGTGTATTTCCTAAAAAGCAGTTGTCACAACACTTTTTATACTCGTACAAGTCAATTTATCTCATTTTGATGCTGACAAAACACTTAAGTTTACAAACAAAAATGGTTTTAATTTAATGTTTATGAAACAAAATTAAAGTTTTTATATCACTTTATTATATTTCATCGAACCCACCGGTTTCGCTCCCGCCGGAGCTTCATCAGGGTTACAAAAACAAACTGAATAATTAACAGAGAAAAGCAAAATATTTTATATAAGCATATAAAATAGGGGAAGAGGGTGTGACCAAATGTATTATGTAAGGAAGAGATAAAGGGTGGATATGAGAAAAAATAGTGGGAAAGGATGGTGCGTTACGAACATTATAATATTTTGGAAATTACTTAAGGGAACTTGCTAATTGATAATCTAATATATATTTTTTTATTCACCGTAGATTCAATTGCAGTGTTTAATGGCGAAAAAACAGTAAAATACAGTCGGCATTAGAATATTTTTCCAGGCACAAGTGCACATAAGTGCCTACGAAGCCTACGCTGAGCCTTATTACGCGTTCCTGGCGTATTTCCAAAGAACGAATAATAATACATTATTAAATGCAACACTTGACTTACGCCGTTAGGTCCAATAAAACGTAAAGACCCCGTAAGTTTTCCCATTAGAATTTTCCCCACCAAGAAACCCGAGAATTGATTATTCGGAAGACGGGGTTAATTATCACTCGAACGAACCGCCATGTGTTACAACATCCCCCGCACACACACTCCATTTCTCCGGCGCAAGGGGGGGCGATTCTCGAATATCGATAATAATTTTATTACGGCCGTTGTAGCTTAACCCGCTATTAACATTCCGTGCGTGATAAGAACACAAATTCGGCCCACTTTGCTGCAAAGTATACAAAATTTGTTCAATCTAATTACGGACCGTTTTTTACGAGAATTTTTACGAGATTCAATTATAACAGTTCCCGGGATAACGACAAGGAAATTTTCACAGATTAATTAAAGTTACGCCATCTACAAAATAATGTTTTCCAACGGATACGATTAAGTTTTATTTAATGGGAGAGATAGCAACTTAATCGCCATTTCATTTTCACAATTGACATACTTTTGAGAGTCGAGGCCCAGGCTTGTAATTCCAATACACAATATTTAAACTGCATTCTTGGAAATATTATCTATATGGGTACTGCTGGTGCAATTTGCGAACAATGATTTAAAATAACAAAGAATTTGTTTTTAACAATACATATTTATGATTATTATTGATAAACCTAAGGCGTTAACATCGTGGAATTCCATAATGACGATTATATACGAATTAAAACACTATTTTTCCATACTGAAAATAAATAAATAAATTGTAAAAAATCATTTCAAAATGTATATTTAGTTAAAATCCACTGATTTTTGTGTCTTCTACCGGTCTTCTGGAGTAGGATGGCAGCGAGCTGCCGAAACCTGTCGAAGACACAAACATGAGTGGAATTTAACTAAATATACATTTATAAAAAAAATTACAAAAATTTTTGGTTTCATTATTTACAATGAACCTCCACCAAGAAATTTCAAATAACAACTTAACTTCTTTTTTTTCACTTTTAAGTATAGTTTTTTTTTAAATTACTTTCAGAATGAGTTTTCATCTCATGGGAATACAATGAAACTAATGTATGTTGAAAAATAAATAAATAAATAAATAATTATCATTACGTATTGAAACCGGTCGGTAGTTGAAATAGTCAGTGACATTTCAGTACAATGTTAATATTATTATTATACTTTTTTTAATACTTCTTTCTTCGATGGCCCTACAGTCCATATATTTTACTTCCCATACTTGTTTTTTTAATAATTATACATAAATAAAATTTTGAAGCATGGATCTATGCTTCAAAATTGTATTACTATTTTTTACGTACAGAATATTTTTGGATGAGTGATACATCAGCGTGATATCTACATATATTTTATATAGTCTATCTGGTAATACAGATGTCGCGATATTTAAAATTCGAAGTCCTGATGCGCCACGAGGTATAGTTATTCTGGCTACATGGTCCCTCCAGTATCTTCTATTGGATCTACTCCACCGAACGATATCTTTCTTATATCTTTCTTATATTAACGATATATTTTCTTATGTCTGCGTTACGGATACGAGGATGAAAAGTTATTTTTTAAGTATGAAAAAAATATTATAAATAATGGGATTAATTGACAAAGTTGCTTGTTAAGATTACGTGTCCATAACAAGTAACTGCGTTAATTAATCCCATTATGACTAACTAACTAACTAACTAACCATCACTCGGTGGTAGAGAGGATGGATCGCCACAATGCTCTGTCCTGGCATACCTCTCGGGCATACATCGTACCTTGCACGCACGTCCATTATTCCGACTTCGAATATGACCGCCTTTTAGTAATTGATTAATTTGGTCATGCCATATTTTCCTCGGTCGTCCTCGGCTTCTTTTACCACTCACGCTGCTTGTGTACAACTTTTTAACCATTCTACTCTCATCCATTCGTTCCATATGTCCAAACCATCTCAGGGATCCTTTTTCAATTTTATCCATGATACAGTCATCTGCCTTACATTTCTTTCTTATTTCATCGTTCGGTATTCGATCATACAACGTTTTCCCGCACATTCTTCTTAGTGATCTCATTTCTACGGCGTTTATCCTGCTTTCATCCTTCTTTTGCCAGCTCCAAGCTTCACTTCCATACATGAGGGTCGGCACTAGAACTCCATTGTGTTTATATCTCCCATTATGCATACTATTTTTTTTTTTAAATAAACTTTTCATCCTCGTATGCGCAATGGGGTAGTGTCGTTGCTGATAGCGGAATGGGTAGGATATCGGGGAAAGCTCGCGGCGTTTCTTGTGAAACCTCCCTACCCAGCCATTGTACCCGTAATTGGTCAAATGACGGAATCGGCGCCCTACGTAACGGCCCTGGCAGCCTGGCGCCCCGCCAACTCGCCGCTGGAATAATTTTACAATTCGCGAAAATTTACGGTTAGTGCATACGGCGCGTGCACATCTGGCGGATACCCGGTACACTCCCCGTGTAGGTACCCCGAATACTACTACACTCGCTCATTAACCCCTTCAACCTGAAATAATCTTAACCTTTCGGCCGCTACCATGTTTCACAGTTTCAAACCTAGGATTGAAGTTTAGCTGGTTTGCAACAAGTCTAACAAATTTTGCTGGTTCTTGAAATGCCACTTGGGCCTTAAATGTGGTAGCTTCCATTACTTTCTACATTGTTGTATACACGTACAACAGATTATTTGAATCAAATAACTGTATAGGTACAACTATTTAGCTATTGATTCTCATGACATGTAAAAGGTTCTAAGTCTATTGCCATCAGTGGCGGTACTCCCATAGAAGCCCAGAATCTCGGCTTGTGTGAGAAATTTTGAATCAAACCCCCCAAATCTAAGAAATTTTGCCCCCACATGAACGAAGAACCCACCAAATCACCTTCCAACATCATTCCCATCAGACGTAAGAAGAATAGTCACAAGAGCTGAACCTCTGTAAGCCAGAAGAGGTTTTGATTCAAAATTTCTTACGCAAGCCGGGCTTCTGGGCTGCTATGGGAGTACCGCCACTGATTGCTGGACCTTCGGTGTGGTAGTCATAACTGTTGCCACTCTGCCACGAAGACTGACATTTTTTTTTTCAAAATATGAGTACAAACGAGAAACGTTTCCATTCGTAAATAATTTTGAAAAAAAAACACTTCTTTGTTCCCGCGTGAAAAGATATCGCGCGGACAGTCTTACCGGATGTGTGCTGTCTCTTTCTACCTTACTTGTTTGTACGATCAAACGAGGGAGATACACTATTTATCGCACAGAAAGAATTTTAATTCGATCATTTATCAGTTATCGTTTATGCAACGTTGATCGCTGGTTTTGCGAAAAACGATATGTCGTTATTTAACATTCTAATGGCTAACTCATTTAGATCTGAATTATATTAACAAAAAACAAATTTTGTATTAATTAATGACATTAAGGATAAGTGCATAAATATTTAAAAACACGTAATAAAAATTTACACGGGCATAATTATGAAAACAATAGATGCAAGGGACCACCACAAAATAGTGAAATGACGGTTATGAAATAACGCTGAAGGGGTTATGAATTCAAATCTATATTTTTTTATTAGACATCAGATGAATTTATGTGTATTCATTTTCTAGAATAGTTAAAATATCTAATGTAATTGGAAGAATTAAATAAATGATATTGTATAAAAATAAAACATTCTTTTCGTTTCGGAACATTCTGCTTTCATATTACTTTCTTCTTGGGGTTTCTTTTGGGGACTCAAACAGCAAACAAGCTTGGAAACTTCGTAAGAATGCATTTTGCGGGCGAGTTTGTTGTGGGTCCGGGTTCCGATAAAATAGTATAGGAATTCCCGGGTCGGCCGGAAGAATGTCCCCGCGGAGGACTTATAACGAACCGAGTTCCCGCTTCTGAGACAGGAATTCCGGGGCGCCAGATTTCCCGGAAAATTGTGCCCGACTCCGTGCGCCGCGCCGCGAGTATCAGTAGCGGTTATCCGCATTTGTTTTGCATAGCACTTCATTGTTATCTGAAGTTGCCATGGTTACATCGATATATAATCAGCACGAAACAAATATGAGCTTAATCTGAGGTCATATCAACACTAGAACCAGATGAAAATCGATGATATGCCCTACACTCCGGGCTCCACGCCACAGCAAGCCAATCCTATTCCACACACTTCACACCAGACGCTTTGCTCGTTGCATTTCACTCTGCGCTTAACTTACCATAATCTTACTCTACATTCTGCACCACACGTTCACACTCTCCTATTTCCAGTGGCGTGCATTACACAAATGCTATTTCAAAAGTTACATTAGGCTATTGATAAAAAAAAATAAGAAAAAAATACAGCGAAATTTTTCAGGCTGGAATATATCGCGAAACACACCAGCGCTCTTAAAATAAATCAGGTCATATTATTTATGTAAAAAAAACTAACGTTAGATGTTACGTTTCATCTCTCCAATACACGTGCCCCAATTCACAGCCATTTTACGGTAAAATAATAATCTACCAAATGTCCTGAAATGATTTTGAATATTGAAAAATATTACATTACTCTCAATTTACCTCTACAAAAACTGCAATTATAACATTACAAGAGTAGGTAAGAATAAAATCTAACATCACGCGTTATGTTTCATCTCTACAATGTGTGACCACAATACATATGTGACCAAAATTAAGGCAAACCTTGAATTACGTCAATTGGGATCTATTGGGCGCCATCTATCCCCAATTACGCAAACCAGCTTCTTTACAAAAAAATTTAGTGCACTTAAAGTTGTCATCGCAAACAAAAGTCTATCAAAAAAAGCTAAGTTGACAGTGCACAATGCTGTGGTTCTTGTGCCGACCCTTGTGTATGGAAGTGAAGCATGGAACTGGAAAGGGAAGGATGAAATAATAATAAATGCAGTAGAAATGAGATATCTCAGACGAATATATGGAAAATCTGTGTATGATAGAGTGTCAAATGCAAATATAAAAAGTGAATGCGGTGCGAATGAAAGTGTTATAAACAATATAGTGAAAGAGTCATTAAGATGGTTTGGACACATGAAAAGACAGAATGGTGAAGAAAGTATATGTAAACGACGTTAACACAACTAGAAATAGGGGAAGATCGATAAAACGTGGCACGATCAAATCAATCAAATATTAAAAGTGGGCCACGTAAGGAGTCGGAGAAATCGACGTACATACGTGCATGACATGAGGTATGAATGAAGAGGTATCCAGAGAAGCATGTCAGGATAGAATAATGTGGCCGTCCATTCTTTCTGCCTACCCCTCCAGTGACGGCGTGATAGTTATTTAGTTAGTTTAGTTTCTCTACAGTAAAGCCGGCCCTTCGCGAATGTTTTAGAGCAACGGCATTCGTCCTCTGACTCCACAACGACGACATTTTAATAGTATTAGTTCTCTCTAGGATTTTTAACATGCTAATCAAATCTGTTTAGGGCGACCATTCTTTAACACCGAAGTGCCAGGGTCGGAGGTTAGGTGGACACCCGGCGAACCAACGTATGGCGCACTATGGGACCGGTCACACCATACGCTCCGCGCCACAGGGTGTGACCACAAGCGAACTGTGTCTTGACGCCTACCCAGGCACTCCGGTGTAGCCGTACCCTTAGCGTATTCGAAATATCATTTGAACTCATACTTAAAAATTTAAATTAAAAAAACAGTAATATCTATATTTAAATTTAGTAAAATTATTTTTATTATTTATAACATATAATTATGTATATAAATGAGTAAGTTTATAACAGTGTAATAAATCTGTCGATTCCAGCAAGCCTGGCGAAACTGGTCGCTGTCGAAATGAAGACAAAAATTGGAAGTA
This sequence comes from Lepidostoma basale, assembly GCA_022606425.2. Classification (NCBI taxonomy): domain Eukaryota; kingdom Metazoa; phylum Arthropoda; class Insecta; order Trichoptera; family Lepidostomatidae; genus Lepidostoma; species Lepidostoma basale. Next base: position 200,682 of record JAHDVF020001514.1, on the reverse strand, counting down.
GTTAATAATAAAAAAACATATTTTTTTTTAATTACAATTTTATTTATTACTCTAAAAAGTGGTGTAGACGCAAATGGCAGTGGATCGGTCACACTTTGAGACGTAACCAGGCCTGCATCGCTCAGAGCGCACTAGACTGGTCCCCTATGGGGGAAAGAGGAACCGAGGCAGACCTAGAGCCACCTGGAAAAGAGCCCTGCAGGACGAGGTTAAGGCAGCAGGCCTCACTTGGGATGATGTTAGGCATCAGGCATGCGATAGAGTCAGGTGGAGAAGGTTCCTTGAGGCCCTATGCACCACGGAGGTGTGACAGAACAAAAATAAGAAGAAGAAGAAGACTCTAAAAAGTACCGGCGAGCGGTTATTTTTGAAATAATTTATTTGGTTAGATACACGCAAAGCCACTGCTTGAAGCCAGATGTACCACAGACTCACTGGGTTAATCATACAAATTTACTTTTCATTTTACCTTTTCTTTCCATTTATATTTAAATTAGCAAAATGAATATTTCCGTACAAAATGAGACCATCAGGGATACATTAACGTAAGAAAAACGAACATTAAATTAAAATATTCTTAAACGTAACGAATGCGTTGCCTGCCTTATTACGGCCGCGCGTTTCTTAGGGGAGGAAGGAAAATATTAGGAAATGGCAAATAGACCGACAAGATCCAAAATCCTTGAATGCTATCTCCCTCATTCTCATATATTATTAAAATGTTTAATTTCATACGACATCCTAAAATATGGAAGGACAGCTAGGAACCCACCTCACAGGAGGAGCAACCTTCAAGAAGAAGAACAATTTCATACGAGAAGAGATTAATCTACTTGTGAAATTATGTTACTATTTTAATGTGTATTTTATTGTATTAAAAAATAGCCACTCCGAGATACTAGTAGGTTTCTTGATTATGGTATGAAAAAAACTATTTATTTTTATGTTAAGCCTAAGGGGTTAAGTCTGTGGAATTCCATAGCGACAATTTTTTTAATAAAACAAAATATTGTTTTTTCCACTTTTGAGTTTATTTTTCTCGGCATGTTTCAACTGTTTTACACCAAAAAACAATCTTAAAAGCGGAATTTTTAAATTGGACCGATTCCAGAACCTTTTGATCTCCTCTGATTTTTAGAAAATTTCAGGGTGGTGTAACCCCTTAAATAAGAAACTATTAAAAACGTCGAAAAAATTGTATATTCTTGATTTAAATATTTAGTGAATAACTTTTTTTGAATATCATTATTTATAATTTCATTTATGTATATTTTAATTGGCAGCTAGATTTTTTTGACATTTTGATATTGTACAAAAATTAATTAACATAATACGATTACATCTGTTTTTGGTCAATTTTCGAAAAAAATTAATGGAAAAATTTCGACTGCGGTCTATTGAAAAAGAACAATGATGTTAAACTCCATATTAAATCATTTATACGAATGAAAACGACTGTTTTTATAGTTATTATATTTTATGGGAATGACATGTCTTCAACGTTTGATAGAGCCATAGTAGGTCGCAACATGTCATTCCCATAAAATATAATAAAACTTATACGAGTAGAAAACAGACGTCTTCATTTATATTAATTAATTAACATAAATTCTGTCGACTGCTACCTTTAATTTTTCCACGTTGACCTCCCCTGGTAAATGTTATATTTAGATTTTCTTATCTTAAAGGTAAATTGTTTAATCACTTACTCAAGTTCTTAAGTGGTTAAAGAGGGGAATTGAGGCTTATAAGAAGTTTGAAAATTAATGTGTTTAGATTTAAGATATTCTACATAGCGCGCTCGTGTAGGGAAGATCAAATGATTAACAAACTAAATCAGAACAACGTCCTAATTGTCCACCTTAATCTGCTCTGATCCTTAAGTGTACAATTCCTAAGAATGTCCACACAGAGTTACTAAGTTTACCTTACCTACGATACATAACAAAAAAAGGATTCCATTCCGTTATAAAATAATTCTTAATAACGACGAAAGAGCGTATCCTAAATTTTGTAAAATTTATGAGAATGACATTAAGTCGTTTGAAATGGTTTTCTTTTAACATTATGCTTATATTTATGGTAGCTCCTTTATAAAGGCACTTTTGTTACTGCGTAACGGAACGAAATTAATGTACTTTCTTGAATAGACTCACTACACCAAGTATTGAGTATTATGTAGCAAATAATGGGAAAAAAAAACGGTTTTCAACACTCCATTGGCTACATTTCTTTGACAGTCAATCGAATTTTTCAAAAGCGAAATATTTATTATTTAACATTACTTAATATCAATGTAATCGAAACAGTTTATGAATACTTATTGAAAAATATGACAATTGCAATTTTTGATCAATTTAATAATTTATTAATGAATACGAATTAAGTTATATTATTTTACTTGAATGACTATGCCTTAGACAGGCGAAACAAGTCATTCACATAAAATATATAATAGTAAAACTTCTATAAAACAGACGTTTTCATTCGTATTATTGGCAGTTTTACATTATTGTTCGAGAAACAATAAATAAATAAATTATTGATAATTGAATAATTTATTAAACATTGAGAAATAATAATATTATACATCGTTAATGTAATATATCATTTTATTAATTAAAATACTGTTTAAATAATAATGATATAAAACGATTTTTTTTAAATAATTATTTACTCCTACTTTTTTCTCTATTCCGACAGCGACCGGTTTCGACAAACTCTGGCAATAATCTTCCGCCAAGAGATTCCACAGTGAATTCATAAGATTATCTTAAAAACGCTGTTTGTTTATTACATGTCTAATCATAATAAATTAACTTGTCTAAATTGATGTACAGACCATGAAAGTTTAATGAATTCGTTACTTGTCGGGGATAGTCAATGAAAAAAAATCATTCGTTTATAATTAATTAGTACCCAATTTTTAAATCTAAGGGTTTTTGTGATTAGATTCATCATTATGTAATTTTATTTTTCATTAATAGAAACGATAAGCTAATTCCAGTAGGTCCTGCGGTATTCGATACTTATTACTCCAATACTCCAATCCCAGTAGGTAAAGAAGTCAAGGTTCAATTGTTATTTAAATAACTATTTTGGGCTTATACGAGAATAATTAATATTAGTTTCATAGAATATTTTATAAAATTATGCCACATAAATGGTAAAAGTAATGGGTGTAATTGACGATTTGATACAAGCAAGCACAGAGTAAAAATATGTTGTGTGAAATGCTTAATATCAGCCTAGCTTCCATATTATAAAATGGTCTATTAAACAAACAAAGATTATAGCAGTATGATTGGCATTTATAATAATGATAAAACAATGTATAAGCTGACCGTGAAAACGGGTTCTATTACTGACATAATAGGTAAAAAATATGTATCTGATGTCACTGCGTGTTCGCCTTATTAACGTACGTAGCATTATTATATATACGTCCGTGACCTGATCTCCAGCTGTGACTAATATTGGCAGATGGTGGTGGTTGGCGACAGAGCAGATCGCGCTGTACGGAATATCAATGGACAGTGTCATCAGCCGCCTCTAGAGAAAGGAGAATTCATTTTCTGCAGTAGTGCACTTTATCTGATCGTCGTCATGATCCTCACAGAGTCTAACGCAATCGATTGAGTAACCTATTAGTGGACTTGAATACAACAGTGTTATATTAATTCACGTACCTTCGATATTACTTTAATGTATAAACTTAGCTAAAAAAAAAAATTAAAAAATAAAGGTATGTGTATTATAGGTATACTATATATTTATTGTTTCTTGAACAATGGAAAATTCCACGTGAATTATTATCAAATGTTTATAAATAACATTGGATAATGTTCGATGTAGTAAGGTCAAATTCGTGTAATTAAACATCTAAAAAATCTTATTATTTTTTAAATAGGTATGTATCATTAAAAATAAAAAATAATGAAAATTAGTAAAATATAAAAAAATTACAAAGTTTTTTTTTTAATTTATATTTTTTAAATGTCTAACCACAGAGTGGGGGCTTGATATGAAAATTTAAAAATTAGTAGATAATCACTAACTTTGTGATTAGAAATTTGAAACATACATATTAAATAATAATTAAATAAAACGATGTTTTTTAACTACTTCCACTTTTGTCTTTATTTAGACAGCGACCGGTTTCGCCAGGCTCGCTGGCATCGACAGACTGTCGATGCCAGCGAGCCTGGCGAAACCGGTCGCTGTCTAAATAAAGACAAAAGTGGAAGTAGTTAAAAAACATCGTTTTATTTAATTATTATTTAAAATGAACTTCCATCAAGAGATTTCAGTAAAATCATTTGACATACATATTATTTTTTTGCATTCAATTCCGAAATAGTAATTATATTTTAAGCCAACTATTTAGTTTCGCTTGTGCCCAAGCATAATCAGGTAGGCTGAAAGAATGGAACGCCTCTACTATATCCTGACATACCTCTCAAGCTTCCTCCACATTAATACACGTACGTCGATTCTTCCGACATCTAGCATGGCCGACCTTTAATATTTGATTAATTTGGTCATGCCATGTTTTTCTCGACATCATTAACGTATACATTCTTAACCTTTCTTTCTTCATTCATGTGTTCCATGTGTCTAAACCAACGCAAAGATCCTTTCATAATTTACTATTCTGTGGTTAAATACAAAGCATTTCTGATATTTTTTTGTATTTATATAATATATTTCTATACAGGCGATATTCATGGCAGAGTGGCAAGAGCTGGCTGCAACACCGAAAGTCCTGGTTTGATTCCCGGGGATGGCAGTGTGATTGTAACACTGTTTTTGGTAAAGTGTAGATTACCTACCTTTCACATGTCATGAGAATAAATAGCTAAAAAATGTATAGAGTAATTGGATTCAAATAACCTGCTGTATACAAATGTGGGAAGCAACGGGAAACCAACACCAATTGGTTCAAGTGGTATCCCAAGAACCAGCAAAAATGTTACATTTTTTAAGGATTAATTGTATCTCAATAGAGACCGAAGATGCAAATTGGAAACAGAATATGGTGTTCGAGGCGTTTACAGGACTTATGACCTGTCATTGGTTGAGTTAAGCGCACGCTTTATGTAATATAACATTCCCCATTCCGCCCTTCTTACGACCAACACGTCTGACAAATTTTTGGAAGATGTATACATGCTACAATGTTGCACTACACTTCACATTTTTTAGTTCAATCTACACTAGCGCCATCTATAAAGATTGAATTAAGCATAAGATCTTTATTAACGCAATTTGAAAGGCTACCGCCATTGACATACATTGCTAGATAACGCCTGGAGATGTCTCTCCAATTTATATGCTATTTTAACTTGGACCAGTTTTTTTTTATACACTTGCTGCAAATCAATTCCTTGAATTGAAACAAGCGAAGAGAATATATAATATTTATATATATTATAATACAAATCATTAAAAATATGTATTTCTTGCCGCATATTGAAGACAAAGTGTTTGGCTGTAATTATTGTGCTATTCTAATATAAGGCAAATACAAAACCGTTTCCATAGACGTAAACAAGTAATAGGGTATACACATAGTATATAGAATTGGGCATAAAGAATAAGAAACATAGAGGAAGTCGGCAGTCTCGGGGCGTGCTCGTATTGATACAGCTGGCTCTGACAGGCGGCAACAGTTTCACCGAATTTAGATGTCATTATTTTATACGGACTCTCGAGCGGAGGCCGAACAATCAAAAATGGATACAAATGAATTGAGAATACATTATTATATAACACGAAAGAGGTCTAAAAACGGAGTTTAATAAAAACGCAGATCTGAATATATTTCCGTCATTAGACTACGAAGAGTTTTTTATTACAAATTTAGAATATACGTATAATATATGGTATTTGAGCTTATATTTGAAATAATAGTAGTATTTTTTTCTCTATTAAAAAAAAAAATAACGTATTCATAAGAGTTTTTTTAATGTTTGCTATTTTTGTTTAAAAAAATTCATCGTATAAAATAAAGAACGCTAAAAGACTTATGCTCGTACATTTTTTGACCATGGGAATGACAACAACAACAAACCATCACGCCGTTTCTCCGCAGAGGTAGGCAGAGAGAATGAACCGCCACACTACTCTATCCTGACATACCTCTCTAGCTTCCTCCACATTCATACACGCACGTCGATTTTACAGCTTCTGACATGACCAACCTTTAAAATTTGACAATGGGAATGAAATATAATATAATATATATTGATTATTCTAGAACTAACCATTAAGTATTTAATGTTGAGAAAATTGTTAGTTTCCTGAATGTTTAAATATGTTAAAAAATATTGAAATGTTTCGTCTTGCTAGAACACTATTAAAATTATATGTCAAATCTCAACATGCCATTTTATAAAATAATATAAAAACTTAAATATAAACTTCGAGATAACAGATTTTTTTAATAAATATATTGAATAGGAATGAAACAAATTTTATTTGTTTAATAAATGTGTCATAAATTTAAAAATTAAATTAGGTCTAAAAACACGATTTTAGTTTTTGTACAATATTTCATTTCATTTATTTATTTATTTTAAATATATCTAAAGCATTACGGATTTGTTGTTCAATACACTAAAGATACAAGTTAGGGATACACAATAATAAGTAATACATAATAGATTAATAAAAAGAGGGAGAAACACAAGATGCAAGACAAATTAATAAAATAAATATACCAAACGATTATAATAAAGATAACACATCCCTCAGATGAGCCAAACTATCACAAAATACGTCAAACTCCGAGGTGATACGATTAAGCAAAGATATTGCTCTACCTACCGGCATAACCATTGACAGGTTTATTCTGCATCGTGGGAGATAAATCAATCTATGGCCCCTTTGTAGAAGATAATTATCAGGGTCGAACAGACCTACATACGAGTACTTTTGTTTACTTCATATGATTTTGTTTTGATATTGTAAATAGTATCCGGATAATAAAATCAATTTTATTGAATCGTTGGGAATGAATCAGGACGCTGCAACCTCTTTGCTCAATAATCAAAAGATACGACGCGTTAGTAAGTTGGTGTGTAAGTTATGTATGCGTTATATAAATTAATATGAAACCTTGAATAGTTCTGAAATGTATTGTTGCCAATTTAATGTTGAAGGAAAAACCTCATGGCTAGTCACTGGACCACGAAAATTAACTACGTTCAATAATTTAATGCGAGCGGAATGAAGAAATTAAAATTATTTATACATTTTAACATTTTTTAATTATATAATATATTTGTGTATGAGTGTCGAATGGAAATACAGTAAAACCTCGATATAACGGACTAATTGGGGAGGGGGTGTCCGTTAAAGCCGAATGTCCGTTATATAAAATAGGTTTAAAATAAATCAAAAACCTTTTTTTGAAAATATGTACACCGTATTTAAATATAAATAAACAATACAATACACAAACAAATTTCTATTTATTGTCTTCGGACACTCGTCGTGAAGTGACGTTGCTGTTTGATATTGACGCGCTTGCTTTCGGATCCTTCTTTGAAAAAGGAATCAAGTTTTGTTTGCACTTTTGAAGTTTGCTGTTTTTTTTATAATCAACTCTTTAAAATTACGAAAATGCGTATAATAGAGTTGAACTTCGTTATCTGACGAATAGTCAATAAATCGTCACCTGAGAGTAAGAAGGTTCCAACTGACAAAAGTAAAAAGCTGAGAAAAATTAAGTCAAAGTTTTGTTGGTTTCGATTGTGTGTATCTTGGAATAAAAGGGTTTTATTCCAATTTCCAGAGATCATTTTACTGAGAAACTTGTAAATTTTGTCTGGCAACAGTTGGAATAATAATGTTCTAAGTTTAAATGAATCCTTCTTAAGTGAATCGTGTGTTTTGAATGATCAGATGGAACTTGATTCTTTTCGTAACATCAAAATGACGATACTATTACATGTTTTTTTTTATTGTACGTATAGATAAGGTTAGTAAGAACCCTTTTCACGAAAAAAAGCCAAATGTGAAATTTTGTTAGTTGGAACCCTCTTACTCTCAGGTGACGAAATGTTATTAGAGCGCCGAGATGTGATCTTACCACTGATAACTTCATTTTTAAAAGTTTTGTTTATTTTTCTTCACTATATTCACTTCCATCCTCGGCATTGTGTCTCAAATTCTTGTGCTAGACGTATGACGTGATTATCATGGCCACTAAAAATTGTTTACTATTATTGTATTATATATTTTTTACATTTGACCGTATTTTTTGTCCGTTTTATACAAAGTTCGTTAAATAGAGGTCCGTTATATCGAGGTTTTACTGTATAAGATGTAAATGCAGTGTGAATGAAAGCGTTATGAACAAAATAATGAAAGGATCATTAAGATTGTTTGGACACATGGAATGAATCAATAAATAATGGTATAAAAAGTACATGTTAACAGTTTAAACAGAACAAGCAATAGAGGAAGATCGGGGAAATGTAACACGATCAAATAAACCAAATATTGAATGTCGGCCAAGAGATGAGTCGGAGAAATCGACGTGCATGCATGACACGATGTAAGAATGTTGATAAGTATGTCAGGAAATAAAAATGTGGCAGTCCATTCTTTCTGCCTACCCCTTCGGAGAGACAGCATGATGGTTAGTAAGTTATTTTTTAATATAAAGGAGAGACTGGAATTGTGCTGATTTTATTAGAGAAAAATACTTAGAAGTCAGTCTCGTTTGGTAAAGATTGTAAAATGTACATATCTGTAAGCCAGAAGATCCAAGTCCAAGTCCAAATCCACTGTATCTTTAACTGTGTAAATACTCGTATGTCTATTGTGTATTAGAATCTTTATTTGTAATGGTGTAAATATGTCCAAAGAACAAAATAATATAAATTTATTTCAATTAATTATCGAAATGTGTTTTGAAGATATCACACACGGTACAACGAATTATCTATATATATAAAACAAAGTCAAAAATCGTGTTAGTTACACCATTTATAACTCGAGAACGGCTGGACCAATTTTGAAGATCTTATATTAGCTGGATTTGTCTCCGTTCCGGATAACAGAATAATCATTAAAACATTTGAAAAAATCACTTAAATGATTTAAAATTAATTATATTTGTCGTAAATTTGACTATATTTGACTTCTGAGACAAAGTACAAAAAACATCATGGCTTCCATTTTAGTTTCAAAAACGCCCGTAGGTGGTGTATTGTTGATGCCAGATGTCAATACTCAATGTGAAAGATTTGAGGTTATTTTTTAATCGTCACCGGGATTTTTGGTTTTCTTTATTAATTTTAGATTAACAATGCCCAAAGTTATAAAAATCAGTATAAGAGAGACTATTCTAAAAGTTAAACCCCTTTTGTGAAGGAGAGCAGAGAATATTTGCGCCATTAATACCTACCATTCGAAAAATATGACAGATGAGTGTTCCGTAGAGATTAAAAACCGATTTATGATTAGTGAATAATAATAAAAATACGTATTGTATATTTTGTATTGATTTTATAGGTGTATCTGTGTACATTCGGTCCAGAGAATTGTTACCATAGGAAATTCAGCCGCGAGTACTTAATAAACGAAATATTTGGCTAGATGAAGACGAGGAATTTCTTTTTTCAATTGATACGGACACTGAATCATCAAACTCTTCAGATGATGAATATGATGATGCTAATGATGAAAACGGAGTTCATTGATGGATCACACTTATTCAAAATTATGTTGTCTGCTATTTAATTGTTTTAACGTGTTTTGATGAATGTCGGAAAGTCAAAGGTGTTAGTTTTTGAAAGGGAAGAGCAAATGACAGTTTGTAATATAAGTGTAAATGAAGAGAACTTGGAACAGGTGAGGGAATTTGTGTATTTAGGTAGCATGTTCACAGCGGATGGCCGAACGGACAGTGATGTTGAAAAAAGGGTTGGTGCGGGTAACAAAGTGAATGGAGTAAGTAGTTATTGGAAACAAGAATTTATCAATGAAAGCGAAAATGGCCGTTCACAGTTCTGGTCCCAACTCCTATGTATGGAAGCGAAGCATGGAACTGACAGGAGAAAGATGAGAGCAGAATAAATGCGGTAGAGATGAGGTCCCTAAGACGTATGTGTGGTAGAACGATGTATGACAGAATCTCAAATGCTGATATTAGGAAGGAATGTAGAGCGAAAGAAGGTATTATGAACAAAATTATGAATGGTTCGTTGTGTTGGTTCGGACATGTGGAGCGCATGGGTGAAGAAAGAATGGTTAAAAAGTATACGTTAACGATGTAAATGGAGTAAGGAGTCGAGGTAGACCGAGAAAAACATGGCATGTCCAAATTAATCAAATATTAAAGGTTGGTCATGTCAGAAGCCGGAAGAATCGACGTGCGTGTATGACTCGATGTATGAATGTGGAGGAAGCTAGAGAGGTGTTCCAGGATAGAGTCGTGTGGCGGTCCATTCTCTCTGCCTACCCCTGCGGAGGAACGGCGTGATGGTTTGTTGTTGTTGTTGTGTTGTTGTATGAAATTCATTTATTTATAATAATAAAATAATAAGAATGATAATAATCATAATAATAATTCAAACAATTATTAGAAGGAACAATCATACATAATATAGAGTCAAAAACGATAAATCCTAATATATTAAAGACGATAAACATTATAAGGAAGCAGATTATATTAGTAAGAAAGGGACAAAAATGGAAGGTAGTATTAATATTTTTTGGTAGATTGTATAAAGGAAAAGTTTTTAATGTACTACATATATACTAAGGGGGAATAAGCTGGAATTTGGTTATTTATAACATTCAATTCACGTGCCTTTGCTTTAAAAATTTCTAAATTTTCTAATTTATCAATTTTTTTTTAAATTGTTTGTTATATGCAAAAAAAATGTGTTTTTGGAATTGAAATGATGGTCAAAATTCACACAATGATTCTGTTTTTGTATTAAATGTTGTGTTCATATAACCTCTTCAAAATGATCGACCCGTCTTTCCAATATACACGGCATCACAATCCTCACAATTAATCTGGTAGATTCCACTTTGGTTGAATATATTGTCGCGAAAAAATAAAAACACAATTGTGATACATAAAACAAAGTTTTTAATTAACAATTTATAATTCATTTTAAGTAGGTATTAATGCAGGCTTCCACGTGAATTATATTCCATTGTAATTCATATTTTTAATTTTGACTTTTGCACATTTCATGAACTTAATTCATTTTAAGTATTAATTGTAATTCAATAAAAAGGTGAATTAAATTTAGCTTATAAGTTAACACAACATTTATTGATTCTGAGGCGGTACGAAGTTCGTCGGGTCAGCTAGTTAATATATAAACACAAGTCATCTGCCGACATGATCACTCCGTAGATAGATATTTTATAATAATAAAAATAAGCGTGAGACTCGCATGAGGTTCAAGTGAAACTTCTTAGCTTCTATGAACATTAGATTTTATGTATTGTTTTTTTTTTATATATACCTACATACAATTTTATGATAAGGAAATGTTAATGTGGAATATGATTCAATAAACTATTTTTATTTTTTCTTGGGCAATTATGTGAAACTCCATAATCAATGTTACATATTGTTAAAAGCGTGTGGTATTCCTTTAATGTGTAAACATTATATTTAAAGGTATTATAAAATCACGTAGCATATTTTGCTCTGTTTTGTGAGATTGGTACATAGAAGTGAATTGAAATAAAACTAGTTTAAGGGTGCCTGTCCACCGGAGCAGAGCTAGGTGACCGAGCGGGGAGCGAGGTAAAAATCCACCAATAGAATTGCATAAAATCTCCGCCCGTAGATTTTATGGAATTCTATTGGTGGATTTTTATCTCGCTCCCCGCTCCGCCACCTAGCTCCGCTCCGGTGGACAGGCACCCCAAATGTGGCCCAGATATTCTTTTGCTTTTTTTTGGAATCGTGCATTCTCCAGCTAAAGTAAGTCCCGCGTGGGTGGAGGGCGGGCCTAGGGTTTGTATGAGCAAAGCTGACGAAAGGGCGCCGCTGCGTCCTATAACAGCTTCGGGTAAGCGGTGGGTAACTTTCTATGTCTTTATTTAACTGTGTGTTTGTTCATTTGTACATGTATTAACAATCACTATATGTTAACTGTGTGTTTGTTCATTTGTACATGTATTAACAATTACTATATGTTACCCTGCAATAAATAAAATATAGCCAATATTCATATTGCTTTTTTCTTATTTACCTAAAAAAACTGTGTTTGTGGAATATATTATAAAATACGCGAGCGTCTACTAGTTGTACTGTAATTAAAATCACAAACGGACACGTATCCCCTTTGAATCCTAAATGCGTACTGACAAATTAGCGGGCAGAGTCGAGGGTCTACGAAGCCGAAGAGTTTTGCGCTGGAGAGTTTAAGTTTTCCGAGGAAATCAGTGCAAACCAATATAGACTGTAATTCCCTTCTCATACTATATTGATTCGCACTGATATCCTCGGAAAATAACTATTTACATGCGACAATTTTTTTTTGTAGGAGGTATACTATTCGTGGCATTCAGGCCAATTGGTCCTGCCGCGCCTATAGAAGTTTCACTTCAATAAAATATCGTTTAAGAGGCAAACACTTTAAATTCTAAAAATAATTCTATTTTATTATTTATGCACTCCTGGTATGATATGTTGTCACAAATTGACGTCTTAAATTGAAGAAAAAAAATTATACGAATTATGAAATAACATATATATCTTAACGTCAGATTGTCTTGTGGATTCCAAGTTAATCAAATAATTGCGTAGATTTTCACGGTTGGCAGCAATATGTTTTGTGTGATTTCTCCTTCTCAATTTTACCACCACCACATTACCCTGAAGATTGTTGACCTCACACGTTGTTATCCAAGTTAATCATTGTTTCGAAGACTGATCCTACCTTGCATACATACATTAATCACTCTGATGATAGAGTCTAACGTGGTAATTATAAAAAGGTCGATCTAATTTAAGAGTTGTATGAGATATGTGATAATCAAACCGATGTGGCAAAAAGCAAGCATTACTGCGAGCTGGTTCACGGTGAAAACGGTAACCGGTAGGCGTCAGCGATGGGAAAATAACTAGGTCAAAAAAAACTAGCGGCTTTAATAGGCGTGTATCGAAATTACTATCACTTGCAGTAATAAAACTAATCGAATGTAGAAGAACATCCGAAGCGAGTTGACTGCACTCGCAATAACTGCTCTCGGCCGGAAATGAAAACCTTGATTAAATAATACGGCATCGTATCGTGTCCGATGATGATAATATTATATAACATATTATATTCGCTCGGCGTGCAAATAGTTAACATTTAATTAATGGGTAATTTCTATTCCCCAACTCCGCGGTTAGCTATAGCTCCGGGCAAAACAATAATCAAATTAATTATAACAATGTGTGGTGGTGGTTTATGGTTTGTACGAACTGATTGAAATATTTGAAGGAATCATACGCTTTCCAAGAGAGTAATAGCTCTCATTTTAATTAATAATTAAATGAAACGATGTTTTTTTAACCCTTACCACTCCTTTGTCGAATGCCAGCCGACATCGCTATATGTACGCTACAACTCAGTGGTCGGCTGGCGGCCGACAAGATAAGACTTGCAGTTGATAACAATCTTCCCTGTCAACTCTAGCTCGCCTCAGAACTTCGGTATTGGTAACCATGTCTGCCCAGGGAACTCTGAGCATTCGGCGATGGAGCCACATTTCAAATGCTTCCAGTCTGTTCATTGAGTTAACTTTCAGGGTCCAAGTTTCATACATAATGATAATAAACAGAGCTAATCAACTCACAAACACGGGCCTTCTTTCAGATATGGAAATTGTATAATAAATTAATTTGTCTATTTTGGATCACTGATAACTGACCGGGAGAGGATACGAGAGGGAGATTTGGCGCAGAACCCAAATAGCTAAAACTACCATGACAAAGCTCACTAAGATATAGCAAGACAAAAATATATCTAACGAGACTAAGATGAGACTGATTCAAATCCTGGTCTTATCCATGTTCCTTTATGGTTGCGAGTTGTGGACTATGCGAACTTCGGTGAGGTCCAAAATTTATGCTTTCGATATGTGGTGCTGGCGGCGAATGCCTCGTATACCCTGGACGGCAAGAATAACAAACTAGTCAATCGTTAACCAGCTGGGTATCAGGGCAAGACTCTCGCGGGTGTGCTCTCAGAGAGTGTTAAAATATTTTGGATACATAGCCCGAAAAGCTCATCGTCATGGGCAAAGCGGAGGGAAGGCGACCACAAAGACGATCACCGTGCGCTGGTCCGATCAAATCAGGAAGCTGACTGGTCTCTCATTAGCTGCAGCCTAGAGACTGGCGGGTGACAGAAGCGCATGGCGTGCCATGGTCAATGGTTTACAGGTTGGACACGACTCTCAATCATGAGGAATACGACTGAGAAGAAGACGAATATAACTAACCAACCATCTCGCCGTCTCCCCGAAGGGGTAGGCAGAAAGAATGGACTGTCACACTTTTCTTTTCTGACATATTTCTCTCGATTTCTCAACATTCATACATCGTGTCATGCACGTGCGTCTATTTCTCTGACTCCTTACATGGCCGACATTCAATATTTGATTTATTTGATCGTGCCAAGTTTTCTTCGGTCTTCCTCCATTTCTGGTTCCATTTACATCGTTAACATATAATTTTTTTACCATTCTTTTTTCATTCATTTTTTCCATATGTCCAAACCATCTTAATGATCCTTTCATTATTTTGTTCATAACACCATCATTCGCACCGCTTTCACTTCTTAAATTTTCATTCGACACTATCATACACAGAGAATATTATTATATAATATACCAGAGGATAACAGTGAACTGCCGAAAGCAAGTGGAATAAAACTAAATACATTGCATAAAATATTTTTTTTCAATGAGCTTCTACCAAGAAATTTTAATTAACAACATTAGTATTTTGAACATTACAAAAATCAATTTTCTTTGCACTACTGTTTTTAAAATTAATTCACTATGTGTTATGTTAGATATATTTTTAAGTAATTAATTTAATTGAAAAAAAAATTGCAACACATTGTGAAATAAATTAAAGTTGAAGTGTATTTGGAACAATTTGTACTGCAATAAAAACATTTTTTCTTGGTTTACTTATTTTATATTTGTCGAAATCTAAACATTTATTATATATTTAAAATTATCCTGGTTAAAAAAAACGCTTATTAATATTTAGTTTGTGCTCCTTTATTTCGCAATACTTTTGTATTTGGTTTTACAAGACTATTGAAATCGGTCGGCCATTGTTAAAAACTAATTTGGAAGTAATATAAATTTGACGTATTAAATTTAGGGAATATTTTCTTTAAAAGCTATTGCTGATGCGGTTCCTCATTTTAAAATGATGAAAAAAAACTCGATTTGATAAAAATTATTAATTCATTTTGTGCGTTAATAAATTCGCATAATTAAGGCATAAAATGACGAATGAAACAACTAATTGGGTGGCAACGTTATGAAAAAAATAATCATATGCATGAAATTATTCGCATTTAACCGTGGTAATGAAGCTGGTGTGAAGTTAATTGTTAAAATAAACGGTAAGGTAATAAATATTTTGTTTATCATTTTAATTTATAATACCTACAATCTTGAGTATTTTATTGTACAGTGTAGGTACCTAAACTACATTAGATCACATTTGTGTTGCTAAATCCATCTATTTATATTTCATTCTAATTTTGAATATTTCCGATTTAAAAAAAATTTTCTGAGTTGATAAGACTGCATAGTACTATTCTTTATACGCGCTTAACGGTAGAGAATGCAAGGTTTTTAAAAATACAGTGTATAATTCATGTGTTTAAAAATAACTTTGTAACTTCACGATAAATACCTACTTTAAAATAAGAGATAAGAGGGCGGATCACTTTTTTTAAACTAAATAACCATCACGCCGTCTCCCCGAAGGGGTAGGCAGAAATAATGGACTGCCACACTTTTCTTTCCTGACATTTTTCTCTCCCTTCCTCAACATTCATACATCGTATCATGCACGCGGGTCGATTTCTCTGACTCCTCTCATGGCCGACATTCAATATTTGATTTATTTGATCGTGCCACGTTTTCCTCGGTCTTCCTCTTTTTCTGGTTCCATTTACATCATTAACATATAATTTTTTTACCATTCTTTCTATATGTCCAAACCATCTTAATGATCCTTTCATTATTTTGTTCATAACACCATCATTCGCACCGCATTCACTTCTCACTTCTCTATCATACAGAGTATCCGCACATTCGTCTAAGAGATCTCATTTCTACTGCATTTATTCTACTTTCATCCTTCTTTTGCCAGTTCCATGCTTCGTAGGTTTTTATAATATATAAATATTTTTTTAGTTATTACATGTTACGAATTACCATACTTAAGACAACAAATCCTAACAAACTCGTAGAAATTCTGCGTATTTTTTTAAATGGACTCGTGGAATTTTAATTTTCGTAAGTACGTATTTCGTTGAGTTCAACATTTAGGGAGAACTCGTTGGTTAAATTTGAACATTCAAGTCAAGTGTAAACAATATTTACAAATTTATTAATTACAGTACTATGTAAATGAAAACAGCAAGCGGAAATTTCCATTATATTTTCATGTAAATGGAGAACACTTCAGAAAGAAATTAAAGAATATGATCTCTTCGTGGAAGTAATTTAGATTAGGGTGAGTTCCTAGCCCTCGGAGAAGGTGATTCGTTCGTTATTGTTAATATTTCAAGGCAAATGCCACTCGCTTGCTAATACTGAAGTAATCTAGAAATGTATTTAACGACACGTTAAACCGTGTGTTTGAGATAAGAACATATCTACGTGTATAAAAGTAGGTACTCATTATTTTAAACAAATACCTAATCGTATGCGACGGTAGGTACTTACGGGTAAGTAACGCTTGGTGTACCTGAATGTCTACCGAGCATATCTTCGAGAATCATCGTATTTTGTAGGCTGGGATATCATAGTACGGCGGTGTTATTATACTGTACGTCAAGTTTCCTTCTGCGGTCACATTACGCAAGTTTGTGTCTCGGCCGCGATAAGAAATCGAGTGGCAACCAAACGCCAACCCAGAGCCGCCGGCCCACTCCAGCCAGCTCGCTTGACATCTTCCAATAGCTTTTGTTTACAAAACATTTTATTAGGCGGAACGGCAAAACTGTTTGCACACAGCCCGGCATAGGTAAGCAATTTACAAAGCAACCAGATTACGAACCTTTCCACAAACACGGGAATAAATGAAAGCGTATTTTCAGGAACGATTCATTTCCCTCAGCGGAAGAAATTACTACAAAAAAACTATGTAAACAACGCGCCTACGAGCGCCCTAGTTCAAAGTATTGGGGAACAGCAACCGCTTATTAAAACGTGAATTTGTATGTAATTAGAGCCACGTATGGTGTGTTTCGGCTAATGCATTATTATTATACTCCGATAAGTGTAGATTGTATTGGTGCGAGTTTATTCTGCAAAAGCAATTACAGTCGCGTTTTCTAATACTTACCTCCGTACAACACTACATGTGTGCAAGCCAATCCCAAAGATTATGAATCATATGTAAATATTTGGATTTGACGGTGAACCTCTCCAAAAAAACAACAATATGCCAAAATACCATCTCAGGCCGCGTGTGTCGTAGATGAACATGATTTATTTTGATTTTAAAAAATTCATTAATTATAAACAGAATTTAACTAGAATCTTGTAGGAAATTTATCGTATGCGACTGGATTGCACAATTGACAGCAATAATTTTAATGCAGTAATATAAATATATAACAAAAAAGTACCATGTTTCATCTCCTGAAATAAAATCCTGATTTGTTGAAGGAAATCCACTGGAGCGAGAGAAAAGAGCGGGATTTTCAAAATAGGTGGTACCTTTTTGAGTTGGAAGTGCTCGGGGCGCAAGGTCTCCTGGATCTCCTGGTCGGCGCCACGAACGGGCGGCTGCACCGTGCTGCGGAACCCGTCCAGGACCCCCTTGAAGGTAAACTTCTTCATGTCTCCCGCACCCGACAGAACCAGCGACGCGGAGGCCTAATATCTCGGAAGCGAACCGCGACGGAAGATGTTACAGTCCCACGATAGTATTTTCTTTGTCTGATAGTAAAAATATTTCAGTATCACAACATGACACTCGCGGTGCGACGCGACCGCTCTGCCACCGTGCCCCGCTGTTGAATTCTTGGCTAGTTTTGGCAGGATCCTAGCGAAAGCATACCGATTCGCGGTGCGCTGTCAGAACGAGCAGGCGTCGAATGATTCTCTCCCGTTTGTGCGCGCAGCGACCGTAATGTTGTGGTACTACGGCCGTAGTTCGCTTCTCGATCGACCGATTCTCACCGCTGCGCCACGGTCCAGTGACGTGTGGGCGCAACGGGCTCTGTCTCAGCGAAAGAAGGCGCGGAAAGAGGCCGATATTCAAAATGGCACCGAAACTGATATATCTTTTTTTCAATATTACGACCTAAACAAATGTAAACAGTCCGTGAAATTCTGACGCACTTCAGGCTTAGAACGGCTGCCTGAAACGAATGAGAGCTCTCGGGAGAAACTTAATGTACGGCAATGCGGTCCTAATGAGAGATCAATATCATTCTGACAGGCGCACTGCTATTCGCGCCAAGGTGTACCACGGCCTCGTTCGCTCTCGCTCTTTTTCGCAGTTATCCACCTGCAAACAACTTGTTTTACTAGGGCACCGCCCGCAAAACTGAGCGAGATAGATTAATAATATTGTTGCGTCTCGAACACCGATTCTTTATCTTCTCGCTCAGCGCTCAAACTCCAAACAGCTGATTTGAAACTTTTAATTCGCAACAGGCTTTTTGATTAGGCAATGTGTTTTCATGTAATGTTACTTTATATTCAATAATATTCCGAATTAACAGTCATTGACATGTCTTTTAAAAGTTTTCTTAAAACTTCAACGAGATTTACCGCATTAAGTGCTTCTCAAATATCTAAAAACAATGGATTGAGGTTAGTTAAACGTCACAGTCCCTCTTTATGTTTCAATTTATTTGTGTATATCGGAATCATATGGATTTTTTCTATTTAACCTATTAAAAAAAATGTTTTGTCTCCGTAGAGATCGATCCTTCAGTGATAACTTAATTTTTCCAAACCAGGTTACTTAACCTCACTTATTGAACGACATACTAATGTCAATATTACAAATTAAAAAATTTACCTATTTTTTTTACTTACTCAATAGATATAAAGAAAAATTATTTCATTTTATTTTATTACCGTTATCGTTTCAGCGTACGTAATGATATATGGCGTTGGAACATTGAGTTTATCTGTTAGTTATCTTTTAAATATTTGTATTAATGATGTTAAACGTTTTGAGGTATATTGTCATTTGCAGACGCGTAGGAATATTTATTGGCACAGGTTGTGTTACCTTTGCATTTTACAACAGAAATCGAACAGTACAAGCAGCTAAATCCACTATTAATTACGATGATTTCATGGCTGAGCCCGTCACCCCCATTGAGGTTTTGGAGAAAAACCGTTCTGACATGAAAATCAAAATGGAACTCATGATAATGAGGATACAGTCAGAATTCTGTAAAGCTTTAGAGGCGGAAGAAGACAAGGTATAGTTGTTATTATTATTTTGTTTATAGGTTTCTCGAAGCAAAATTAATATACTAGTTTTTATTGATAAAATGAAACAATTAAGGCAGAAACATACTATTAACACGCGACGTGGCGTGTTTACTCCCACCATCGGCAACACGTCGATCTAGCTCACCTGGATTGGGTGGCGTGTGCGCGCATGGCGTCGCGTCGGGTGTTCGTAGTGTGATTCTGTTCATAGAAAACAATACAATTTGATTCGACTCAACACGCATCACGTGGCATCGGGTGGCGTGGCGTGTTAATAGTATGTTTCTGCCTTTATAATTAAATGCCAACAATCAGTGTTTTGGTTAAAGGAATAGTGTGGAAAATCTAAAAAAGCTTTGATAACTAAATATTGAAAAGAAATTGAACCACCAAAACAAATCATGATGCATATTATTGTAATTATCGACGAAAAAAATTATCATAAAATTACTCTACTTATTTATTTTTATTGTTTCTTGAACAATGTTGCAAAACTTCATATTAAATAATTCATATGAATGAAAACTGTTTTATAGAAGTTTCATTATATTTTATGGGAATGACATTTTCACCTTTATTTTAATTTTGTAGTGGCTGTCATATTAAATGTCATTTATTTTAATTTTATAGTGGCTTAACATGCCATTCCCATAAAATATAATAAAACTTCTAGAAAACAGATGTTTTCATTCCTTTTAATTAATCAAGGGCGCTTATATACTTAGTGAAATAATTTTATTTACTCCAGTTAGTTACTCATTTTCAATTACTCACATAGACCGGCTAAATACCAAATTATTGTGATTGAATATAAAATATTATTTATTTAAATGCTTGAGTGCCCATAATAATAATAATAATAGTAGTTTAAGGTTCGCCTGTAGTAAGAGAGTTGTTTGTTTTTATAAAATAACCACAGAAGAGAAATTTTTATTTTTAAACTTCTCATTTTAATTACAACACTGAAAAAAGATGCGGTCTAGCGTTGTCAACTTAGTACAATTGTAGTGAATAAATTAAATTGATTTTAAAAAAATATTGTTTTATTTAATACAATCACAATACTTTAAAACAAATCTAACAAATACTGCATAATTGTGGGTACTTTGTGTAAAATTATAAGCTTTTTTTGCAAATACAAATTGACCATATAAGATGCTTCATATGAACAGCCTACGGAAACTACTCGACCACAGTCAAATGATGAAAACATGTGACCCAACAAAATTTTAGTTTTTTATTTGGATAAATGAAGATTGGGTATCAGTGGTGTAAATCACATACAAACTATAAGCTATTTATTGTTTCTTGAACAATGATCTAAAACTCAATGTTAAATAATTAATACAAATGAAAATGTCAGTTTTCTAGAAGTCTTTTTCTAATAAAATTTCTAGAAAACTGACATTTTCGTTCTTATTAACTATCAGCTAGTTCATGAAAATAGACCCTCGATAATTATCTTAATCAGATTTCTTGTGAAGTTATTTTTGTTGAAATAATTTAATCAAACAGAGATGAAAACATTAGTTTTCTGGAAGTTTTCATGTTTCACCTTGCTAGATCATTATCAAATGCCATAATAATATTTTTTATCAATACTAAAGCACCGTTTGTAATTAGAATGAGATGCACACCACCAATAAGTTTAAAATATGGGTGGCTTAAACATCAACCAATTGGGTAAAAAAAAGGTTTTATTCAGAAACAAATCTAGCAAACTTGCTTATGTGTTATTCGGGTTTTGGACATGGCTGAATATTTGCTTACTTATTCTCACAGGAAACCAAATTTGTTGTGGATAAATGGCAAAGAGAAGAGGGTGGTGGTGGTATTACATGTGTGATGCAAGATGGAAGGATTATTGAGAAGGCTGGAGTTAATATATCTGTTGTGTCCGGACACTTGCCACCAGGGGCTGTGCAACAAATGAGATCCAGGTAATATTTCTAAATATAGCGGCGATTATGTATGGTACTCTTTTTTTCTAAAAAAAACCGCTCAATTCATTAAAATTATGTTTATTTTGAGAATTGTTCAATGTTAAATAGGGAAGCAACTAACCCACACATAGCTCTGCACAACTCAATGTGAACCATATGTGTCTGTATCTGCTTCTTCTTATTTTTGTCCTGTCACACCTCCTTGGTGCATAGGGCCTCAAGGAATCTTCTCCACCCGACTCTATCACATGCCTGATGCCTAACATCATCCCAAGTGAGGCCTGCTGCCTTAACCTCGTCCTGCAGGGTTCTTCTCCAGGTGGCTCTAGGTCTGCCTCGCTTTCTCTTTCTCCCTATAGGGGACCAGTCTAGTGCACCTTGAGCGATGCAGGCTGGGTTCCGTCTCAGAGTGTGACCGATGCACTGCCATTTGCGTCTAGCGACTTGTTATTGTGTCTGTATACATATTAACAAATTATTTTCATACGCAGAGGTAAAAAACTCCAAGATGGACAATTACCGTTCTTTGCGGCCGGAGTTAGCGCTGTTATTCATCCTCGCAATCCCATGGTTCCTACAATACACTTCAACTACAGATACTTTGAAGTCACCGATAATGATGGTTTGTCTACATACTAATTATAAAACTATAAATTATTAAAGTTTTAGAACGTGACTGAGTGATCAAAGATGATTAAGGACCAAATACAGCCAGATCAGTCAAACTTAATATTTAGACAAATATCATTGATGCAAATTGATGCAAAATATCATTGATGAATAAAAATTTACGAACTGAAGCTGCACTGTCGAAGTCACAATATTTTTTTATGATTTAAAATTTTATTTGTTTTACTGATATATGTGTATTTGTTACAATATGTTTTTATAGCTATTATTGAAGTATGATATCAACTTTTTTTCCATGTTCGCCATCACTTTGTGTTGTGGATTCACAATTGAATTTTGTTTTTAAAACACAGTTTTTTCGCAACCTTTTTTTGCAATTTTTTTTTTTTTTTAATATACAAATGATATAAACTTGTTTTTAAACATGCTAATTTACAAAAAGTGACAGAACTATTTTTAACCCAAATATCTAGACTAGGTTTTTGTTTTCCATTATTTTAGATTTTTTGATATTCCACACTTTTTTTCTTCATTTTACATTGTATACTGTGATTCTAATTTATGTGTCATCTTCAGGAAACACACAGTGGTGGTTCGGAGGTGGAACCGATCTGACTCCATACTACCTCAATGAAGAGGATGCAAAGCATTTCCACAAATCTTTGAAGACTGCTTGTGATAAGCATGATAAAACTTATTACTCTAAGTATGGCCATTATTCTTTCTCGCATTTCATTAATTCATGTATTATAACTTATCATAAAGATACAATTTATAATATTGAAAAATATAATATTAAGGTTTATGTATAGATGGGTTGTTGGTCATATCCACAGGATAACTGATAGTCTTTAAAAATAATAAAATTACGCGAACTTCAACAAACGCACAAGGTGCATTAAATATTAATGAATAATAATTAATTTAATTTAACATTTGATATGGTTATGGATTTTGAAATTTCAGCATTCACCATAAAACATTTATAAATCTTTCACATTACAGATTTAAGAAATGGTGTGATGAATATTTTACGATCACACACCGCAAGGAAGCTCGAGGAATTGGTGGAATATTTTTTGATGATATTGACACACCAAATCAGGATAAAGCTTTTGCTTTTGTCACATCATGTGCCGATTCTGTCATTCCCAGCTACGTTCCACTTGGTTTGTGAATTATTTTTTTGTTTGGTGTTATAATTATTTAAAGAAAGTCGATACAAAAACGGTTTTTGTATTGATGGACCTTTTTTCTAAACAATTTCTCTTTAGAGGAATGACAATATATATGTTTTTCAATTTCTGGGTGGTAGTTTCTAAATGACTTTTTCAAATCATTTAAATAACTTATATCTTAACCACTATATGTTGTATTTGTTTAATTCAAATAAATGTTAGTTTTGTTTTTAATCAATTTCATTATATGTAATACAAACTATTTTAGTAAAGAAACATAAAGACGACGCATATGGATACCACGAGAGGCAATGGCAGTTACTTCGTCGAGGGAGATATGTCGAATTCAATCTTATTTATGACCGAGGCACTAAATTTGGTCTATACACTCCTGGTGCACGATATGAATCCATATTGATGTCATTGCCTTTAACCGCAGTAAGTAAATTTAAATTGGAACATCATCTGAAGTGCAATGTCATTTATAACCAGTATTTTTTTTATCCCATGCTTTATGTTTGGAGAACTGGTAAAATTTATTATTCATAATTTTCCAGTTTGATTTTTGTGCATCTAAAATATTTTCATGTGATTTGAGTTTTTTTTAACTATTATTTTGATTATTTTATTTTTGGTCTCATTCTGAAATATTTTATATATGTCGCACGCTTAATAGTAAACTGACCGATTATGGTTTAGGTCATAAGTGAGTTAACATTACACAGATGGTTGTGTTAACGCTATCCATCTATTTTTCACAATGTTAACGCTATCCATTTGTACGTATGATAATCGTTCACAATGTTAACGCTTTCCATTCGTACATGTTTTTTGACTGTTTTTGTTAAAACACCGACTCATGTCGGATTGAGCAAAACTTGCTTTTTTGAGTTAAGCCAGTGTTCTATTAAGCGTGCGATGTGTGTTTTATTTGTCCAATGTTGATCTGAATGGCATTTGTTTCAATGTGATTTATGTTTTAAGTTCAAAAAACTTTTATGGTTTTATTGTTTTCTTTTATGTAATGTTGAGGAAATGGAGAATATGTTTTACTCAATTTTCAGGTGTTGAAGGTGGTTAAATATGAATTGTCTGTTTGGCATCTGGGCATTATCTTATTGTGTGAAATTAACCCTAAAAGCTCATTTTAGATCTGTGCCGGGGTATCGTCGGGTTTTAAGCGCAATGTGTCTAGTCAACATATTTCTGACACTTTATTTTTGGGAGCATACGTATACATGTCAACCAATATGAATAATTTATTTATTCAAATTGTATAATATTATTATCTGTCACTCTCAATTTGCCTTTATTCCTCAATATATTAAATAAACCCGATATTTAATTTTTTTCAAGTAGTCAAGTCAAACATAACCAGAAACGAAACATCTTCAAAATTACTATCCGAATCAGATGAAAATATTGTAGGCGCCCATACACTCCACAGGCCACGGCAATATTGACTTGAAAAAACATTAGAGCATACGTGAAATGCCATCACAACAGTATTATATGTTTATGCCTTTAACAGAATTGAATGTGATGGGAAAAAATAGTGGCAATTTGTTTGTGTTTCTGTTAATAGTTTAATTTTCTCTTTCAGAAATGGGAGTACATGCATTCTCCAAAACCGGATTCGAAAGAGGCAGAATTATTAGAGGTTCTTAAGAACCCTCGAGACTGGTTGAATATTGATTCCAAGTCCCAGTAATGGAGACCAGGCAGTAATGTCAATACATGACATCTTATGAATTTTTACATATTTTTATAATTACAGTTGTTGATTTACATGTTTTAGTACATTTATATATTTTTGTTTTTAAATTAAAATTCAGAAAAAGTTGTAAAAAAATATATACTTCACTTTTGTAACATAGCAAACTTGTGTGAGATAGGTTGTGTATTCCTGCTTTTAACTGGTACTATGCCGCAACCGTCTCCAAACTGTCTATATAGACCCGCCATACAAAATTTACGTCTATAGCTGTGATACTTAAACACTTAATATCCAGCCAAGTTTGACTGTTTTAAATAATCTAATATTTTAAATGTATTGTTACATCTCTTGCCACCATGTTGAAATAATAAGATGTAACATATTGTCAAGAATTATCAACATTATATTGATTTTAAAAAAGCTACGTTAAACCAAAATGCGTCGCTATGCAGGGTGTTGACACTCGTCATCGGATCATTTATATCAGTGCTCCACAATATTTTCTCACCTACGGCACACATAAGTTCTTCCTAGAATTCCGCATACACCAAAACCCAAAATTCGATCTGGACGTGGGCGTCAATCAGCTCAGGAGACGTTTTTTTAGCTTATCGTAGACTTCCGGCTAGTAGAAATCAGCAGTAACATTTTTTTTTTGCTCCTTCCGAAAGATCGAAAGACCAAGTTTTCGCCAATTCTACTAGCTGGAAGTCGCTGTTAAGTTTAAAAGTTTAGGTCGCCAGAAACTTCCAGCCAGTACAAATCAGCGGGGACCGATTTTTCACGAATTACCTAAAATAAACAAAAACAAAAAGTCACCAATATGACGAAAGAGTCGACTCTTTCGCAGTTCATGAATTCCGACATGAACTAAATATTTTTTTTCACTATACATTTGGCCGCGGCACATTTGCATCCGGCTCGCCGCACACCGGTTGCGGAGCACGGATTTATATAGTAAGTCTTTATTATGTACTTTTAACATATTTCCAAAAATGATGTATTTAATAGGTTGTGATTTTTCAAAAAATAGCCGACCCTCGGGGTCCAGCCATATGAATACCTCCCGGCATTAAAAAGGTTACAATATTCTTATATGAATGGATTTATATATCTGGGGTTCCTTGGTCAACAGATTTCGTATAGTAAAAATATATGGTTGTAAATAGAGATGGGCCGAGTACTCGTTTAATACTCGGTACTCGGTGTATTCGGCGTTTTTTTTATTACTCGTACTCGGCCGAATAACTCGGTCTAAATGACGAGTATACTCGGTTTAACTAAAGTAATATAATATTTTGGGAAATATAATGAAAACAGTTAAAAAGTTGCATATATTAAAATTGAAGTTAAACAATTAATATTTAAAATTTAGCAAAGGCAAGTTGTGATGTAAGAATACAAGACTCTCCGCACATTCTGGAAACAGCCTGTTCCTTTTTTTTTCATAGACGTTACCTGCATCTGAAAAAAAACGCTCGCTATACACAGTGCTTGCAGGTGCACAGAAAAACACTCTTGCTAAATGTGCTAACTCTGGATATCTTGTTTTATGTCTTGCCGACCACTCGAAAGGACTCTTATCTTTTGACAACAATCCTTCGTTTACATATCGATCCAATTCTAGAGCCATGGGGCTTATAGGATCGTCGTGCCCCGGTGGCTGGGTAGAAGCAAGTTCTTGGAAGCAATTCCAAAATGATGCATGAGCATCTTGTGATTGTCTTAATTGGTTAAGGTTAGAATTAGATTCGTTTTCTTCACTGCTGCTGGCGCTCTCTGAAACGTCGCTTCTTTCAATGGATTCTAAAATAGGATCGTCCTGATCAATTCGCATTTCTCTGGATTAAAAAATCTCATTCTGGGGTCCAGTAAAGTAGCCAAACAGTAATATTTATCACCTTCTAAGCCTTGAAAGCGATCCTGAACTTCATCTTTAAGCTTTTCTTGCATATCCGCTATGTTTGGGCAGATTTCACCGACTTGAAATTGAACCGAGTTATTCGGCTGAGTATTCGGTTTGGCAAACATCAAACCGAGTAATACTCGTACTCGGTAACTCGGTAAAACTTGTACTCGGCGCATCTCTAGTTGTAAACCCTGTTTGGTACATGTTTAAAATTTATGTTTTCTGGAAGTTTTATTATATTCATAAGAATGACCTGTTTCATTTTGTTTAAAATTTCAAATCTATAATAATACATTTGATAAGAAAAGGTAAGGTGATATACGTCCCTCAGGAAACATTCAGAAAGCATAAGTTTGCCTCAATATTAAATAATTAATATAGATAAGTTGTACAACGTCCTTCAAGAAACAATAAATAATCTCTATTTTGTGGTCTATTGCGATACAATTGCATGTTGTACTCATTTCACTTTTAAAAAATACATTGTGTGAATGAACATATTTTCTTATCATGATGTTAATTTTGTTATGTTAAATTTTAAGAATTTTGAAAGTACAAAACTTATTATATAATATAAAAAAATATTAAATTTAAATCCTTATGTATGGATATGAAACTTGGAGTTGGCAGAAGAAGGATGAACGTAGGATAAATGCCGTAGAAATGAGGTCACTAAAAAGAATGTGCAGAAAAACGATGAAGGCGAATGAATAAATGATAAATAAAATTAAGAAAGGATCACTAAGATGGTTTGGACATATGGAAAAAATGGATGGAGAAAGAATGGTCAAAAATATATATGCAAGTAGTGTGAAAAGAAAAAGAAATCGAGGAAGCCCAAGGAAGACATCACATGACCAAATTAATCAATTACTGAAAGGCCGCCATGTTCGAAGTAGGGACAATCGAAGAGCATTGCACAGATTGCAAAGTTGTTATTTTTGTAGTAAGTAACCAAGGTTATTGGATGTTAAGCAATAATAATAAATTTTTATTTCAATAATACGCTGTTGTATCATTATATCGTCATCAGTGACATTAAAAGTTTTGATATATTGAAAGTTATTTTCTCATATTAAAATATGTCAGGGCTTTTGTTGTGTACTAAAAAAAAACAATTCAGACTTCAGCAAAAAAGATATTCCTCCAAACGTTCCCAAGATAAAAATGTCTGGTTAGACCTACTTCTTTGTCTTCTTCCTCAGCCTATTCCCGTCCACTCCTGGACAAAGGCCTCCTCCATTTGCTTCTGCTGTCCTGTGCAGACTGCATCCAGGTTATTCCGACGTGTCTGTTTAGATCATCCTTCCACCGTAGTTGCGGTCGCCCTGCACTTCTCTTCGCCGTCCACGGTCTCCAAGTCAGCAGTCTTCTTTCATTTTTCATCCGAGCTTCTGGCTACGTGACCTGCCCATTGCCATTTTAGAGTCACCACCCGGTGGATGAAGTCAGTGACGTTGAGGACGTGTCAAGAGCAATATCGGTCCTCTTTCTGACTTTAAACAGGAACAGAAACTCAGCACCGATAATAAACTCGTAATTTAGAAAACAGTTGTAAGGTCGATCCTTACTTACGCTGCTCTTAATTTAAGCAAATTTAAGTGTCATACTTAGACTTCAACATTCAACTATCGCTGGATGTTTCTTCACGGACTTGACCTACACATAACTGCCCCTAGAATTGAGAATTCTGATAGATGAATATGTCTAGAAAATTGCCAAACATTTTTACAAGGACTTCCTTCAGATCCTAATCTTACATTGAAAAACTAAACTAAACTAACCATCACGCCGTCTCTCCCAAGGGTTAGGCGGATTAAATGGACCGCTATATTGTTCAGTCTTGACATATTCCTCTCGATTTCTCTACATTCATTTGTTTCATGCATGCACATTGATTTCTCCTATTTCTTATGTGACCAACATTTAAAATTTGATTGATTTGATCGTGCCACGTTTTCCTCGGCCTTCCTCTATTTCTAGCTCCGTTCATGTCATTTACTTATACTTTTTTCACCATTCTGTCTTCATCCTTTTTTTCCACATGTCCAAACCATCGTAATGACCCTTTCATTTTTTGTTCACAATACTTTCATTCGCACCACATTCACTTTTTTTATTCGTATTTGACACTATCATGTGCAGATTTATCACAAATTTGTCTAAGAGATCTCATTTCTACTGCATTTATTCTACTTTCATCCTTCTTTTGCTGGTTCCATACTTCACCTCCATACACAAGTGTCGCTGCAAGAATATCATTGTGCATCTTTAAGCTTTTTTGGATAGGTTTTTATTTGCGATGACAACTTGAATGAATGACTTCTTAAATCATGTTCTGAATCATCTCAACCACCACAAGCACCCTAAATCAGGGTAATACTCTAGGCTGTATAGCCAAGCTCCCGTTTAAAGCTCCAAATCACCCTTCCAACAATATTCCTTTTCAGATGTACGAATAACTAACCTCCGCATGCCATAAGATCCTAGTATAATATAGAATTATTATTTTTTAATAACTTTAGTCATAGATAAACAATTGTTTAGTCAGAAATACTTCAACATTATCAACTGTTCAATTTGAAACACTTATTTATTTAATTTCTTTGAAATTGTCACATTATTAATTTTATGTTGAACTTACGTCACATCTTCATTTACACAATTTCCATGAAACTTCATATAAATTAAATAAATAAATTGTTTAATTATAAAGAGTGTTCCAAATTAAACAGTTAGTATGATACTTTAATATCGGAATACCTAGTATATATATTTTTTATCAATTTATAGAATTGTGAAATAAAACGCTGTAAAAACCATTAAATTTTAATTTATTTTATAATGAAACATCACAACATATATTTATATTACATACATAACTTCTATATTAACTCAATTACTATTATTTCTTGTTTTTAAGCAATTGCATTGCCAGCTGTTCTGCTTCACTGATGCTGAGTTCGGCTGATAAATCTTGTACTCCGTGTTTAAATTTCTTGAGATTTTTTACACTCTTTTGTTCCAGGCCCTTAGACACAACCAATTTTCTTTTAAGAGGCCTGAAAAATAAACACTTATGTAAGCATATTATAATTATTTTATTTAAATGTATGATGTGAAAAGTTGAATTTGTCCAACAATTTATAAAAGAAACTAAATTTAAAACTTAGAAACACCACTAACATTAACTATTATGCAATAATAACAGTTATGCAATCAAATGTAGTATGTACGGCGTATATATTACTAACCTGTGTACTTCTTCGCTTGAATCAGAATCGTGAGACTCATCATGTTGTTCGTGGTCACTATCTTCTTCTGCATCCTCTTCATCTGATCCCTTCTTTCCATAAACCTTGTCTGGATCGGGCAACCATGACATGTCAGGTCCATCAGACTCGCTCTCGGAACCAAATTCATCCTTTTCTTCTTGGTCATCTTTCTTCTGCTGTTTAAGTTTACGCTTTTCTTCCTTGTGCTTTGCTCTAATCTTCTCTCTAAACCTTTGTTTGTCAAATCTATCCTCTTCCCTCATGACCAATTTAGCTTTTTCAATATCTAATCCACCAACATCTTCTTGTTCGTATGATTTGGCAAGTTCTGATCTCAAATCTTTTTTCTCGTCTATTAGTGCTTCTCCTTCATCATTAAATGTTAATTTTGTATTCGGTTTTATCTTTTTGTTTAATATTTTTTTCGCTAAAGATGCCTTTGTAATAGTTTTATTTTTCTTGGATGGTTGTACTTGCGGTACATCAATGATTTCATCAAAGTCATTATTTTCATATGGCACATCATGATTTTTTCTCTTAACTAATAATATGTCATCATCATCATCATCTTGATCAGACAAATGAAAGTTCATGTCATTGGTTGAGATTTCAGGTTCAATAGCATCTTGCTCACTGTTATCATTATCACTAGACACACTTGTCTTTTTTTGTTTTTTTAGCTTCTTTTTAGATTCGTTGGCTAATTTTGCTTGAGCTTGAGTTTCTAAATTCTTCTGTAACTTTTGTAAAAACCGAATTCTAGGCGGTACAACAAGACCGAGAGAATTAGCATAGGAAGCCATATCCACAGCGTGTATATTGAAAACTTTTTTGTTTTTCATGAGGAAAATAGACTTGGCATAAGCTACAAAAGCTCGTTGCGCACTCTCTTTGAGCTCGGGGAACTCGGCTAAGAGCGCTTCCATTTTTCTTTGAGGAGACATAATTTTTGATGGATCAATATGAATCTTTTTTATGGGAATTTTTTTGGATTTCAACTCTTCCAACATGGCTTCCTCTTCACTAGGAAGAAGCATCAGTAGCCCTTCCCCTTTCCCATCTAAGCCCCGGGCTGTTCTTCCTGCCCGGTGGATGTAGGTGTTTCCGTCTTCCGGACAATCGAACTGCACCACCCAGTTCACTAAGGGAAAGTCTAGGCCACGAGAAGCAATGTCTGTAGCAAAGAGTACAACATTGGACTTCCTACAAAACTCTTTGTAGATTTGTTCTCTCCGTTCTTGGTGCAGAGTACCATATAGGGCCAGAAGGCTAATACCCGGTCTCAATTTACAAAATATTTCAAATATATATTTGACTTGTTTGCAACTGGCCATAAATATAATACTCTTCTGCTTTAAGTGATTTTTAATGAATGACCACAATACTGTAACTTTATCATTTGCTTCGCAAACTGTGTAATTCTGCTGGAGGGTGATGGGAGTGCTAATCTCCGACTGCTCGTGCGGGGCAATGTAACGCGGATTAGACAAACTCAATCTTGCCAAATCGCGAACCGATTTTGTTTGGGTGGCAGAAAAAAGTAATGTTTGCCTCTCTGGCGGAAGATTTTCGATAATTGAATTCATCGCAGACTCAAAACCTAAATCTAAGCATCTGTCAGCTTCATCCAAGACCAATATTTTCATGTTTGAACAATTAAAGAGAGGGTTTTCATCCATGTGCTGTAAAAGTCGGCCCGGTGTGCAGATCATAATATTACACTGATCCATTCTTTTCTTTTCGAATTTAAGATTTTGCCCTCCTATGATGAGGCCGGCAGAGAAATCGTGGTGAACACCAATTTTCTTCAGCGTTTCAAATGTCTGGTAAGCCAATTCTCTGGTTGGCGATATTATGAGAGCTCCGACTCCATCGAGCCGGGTCCATTTCTTGGTGTACAAACATTCTAAAATAGGAATAAGAAATGCTAGGGTTTTCCCTGATCCAGTTTTTGCAGCACCAAGAATATCCTGACCTTTCAAGGAATAAACCAGAGACTCTTTCTGTATAATTGTCGGGACAAAATATTTACTATCTCTTAGCCCTCTCTGAGTCTTTTGACACAGTGGTAAACTTTTAAAACTCTTGATATTATCTGCGGATATCTGCAAAAATACATAAATAACATTAAATATTGGCCAGTACAATTGTTCTAACATTAGATATTTGTGTAAAACAAAAACCAAATAAATAAAATATTACAATTCTCGACAGATAAGTAGAAATATTATTCACTTTTTTCTATGCATGCTACTCCTGCCAACGTATGTAAAAAAAAAGAACATTACAAATTAAAAACTTTTATTTCATAATGCGTGTGCACATAAATATCGGTTGATACAGTATTCAGTAACCCTCCCCAATACCACTTTGATTAGAGAATATAATTTAGCAAATCTTGGAAGAAAAAACATTTAATTATAATGACTGAGGCAGGATTTGGAAAAACTACTAAATATTTTATTATTTTCAAACACTATTTTTTTAATACTACAAAATTTATATTTAACTGTAAATTTAGAGAAAATGAGAACCTATATTGTTGGAGAGGAAAAAATATATACTTGCGGCAATTTGCTGCTTGGAACCCTGAAAACCTTTCTAAGAATAAGCGAATACTCCCCATAATTATCCGAAACATTCTAATAAAAACTTACTTCTTCGTACTTTTCCAGGAGTTTTGTAATTTCTGTATCTTCTTTTTCGCCAACCTTTTTACGCGATTTAAATGCATGATGTTTGGCTTTTTTGAAAATATGTTTTGCCTTGG
This sequence comes from Lepidostoma basale, assembly GCA_022606425.2. NCBI lineage: Eukaryota > Metazoa > Arthropoda > Insecta > Trichoptera > Lepidostomatidae > Lepidostoma > Lepidostoma basale. Next base: position 167,565 of record JAHDVF020001514.1, on the reverse strand, counting down.
TTTCGATGTCTTCCTTCATTGCAAAAACTAGATCTCAATGCTAAATCACACAAAAATATAATTATTGACATAAAACACGTGCGTTCAACACGATTCTCCACAGAATTCGCTTGTCAGTTGTCAATTTGACACAATGTGACCACAGACTGCAGAAGCATTGTGCAGTCATAGACAAATAAATACATTACATTTATATTTTGTGTGTCCGAGCGTTACGGAGCTGTAAAATTACTACACATTTCAAAATAAAATATGGAAAATCGAAAAAATATATAATTCATAGGCATATATACAAATGCTTTAGTGAACTACAGCAAAATTTAAATGAGGTAATGTTTTGTATATAATTGTTAAAAAAAAATAATCATGAATTACTAACGCAACTCTTACAATGATTGAAAACATATTGATCTTTAAAATCAGTTTATGCTTACGTTCAAGACCAACTAACACAATATTTAGATTCTGCTGGTAGGACAACATCATGTCAAATAACCTGTCTTACTGGTTTTATTTGTAAAATTATTCCATCCAATAATAAATGTTATTCGGTAACCCGTAAATTCTTATCTAAAGCATAATTAAAATACGAATCTTTAGTCGTGGTATGAAACAGAAAGATGACTATGAATATACTTTTGTGAAAGATTTAATTAAATCAGTTGAGTGTTGTTCAATAATTTTTTATTAGAAATTCAAATTACACACAGTTCACGATACGACAATTAAAAACAGTTTGCGTAATAAATAATTAAAATACTTTACTAATAATTATTAAGAGATTATTTTGTAAAAACATTAAAAATATTACATATGAAATATAAAATGTTTTAAAACAGTTTGCGTAATAAATAATTAAAATATTATACTTTACTAAAAATTATTAAGAGATTATTTTGTAAAAACATTGAAAATGTTACATATGAAATATAAAATGTTATATATTTAATTAAAAAATGATTTTAATTAATTGACTTACTTAATAAAACGTGAAAACAATATTACTTCACTCGTGGTAAATACAGAATGAATGATCAAGTACTATAAACTTAATTCAAAACATGTATACTTTATTTCTTGAAGCATTTACACACTTTTATGCAAACATCCAAAGCTGCATTTTTATTTCCCTTCTGCAATCTTACAAATAATGTTCATGGGTAAAAACAGTTTTATGAATGGAAGGGTATTATGAATAGGCTATGAAATTATACACATTTCTTCATCTTTAGATTAATCATCACTACTAATTTTCGTTGCATATTTTTCTCCTACTGATTTGTGAACAGCTTGAAGTCTTTGCTCCAACAGAGCTCCCTTCATAGCAGATCGTTGATGTAGTTCTAGAATGGCTTGAGAAAATCGAGCTTGTAGTTCATTTCTCTCAGCTACCACCTGAAAGCAAATATATAAAACGCATGCTCGTTAAATGTTTTGCTTTCAATAAAATTCTCCAAAACGAACATTCATTTGTTAAATAAGCAAATCGAGGAGATAATGATTCAAAGTAAAACAGTTTTGTTTGAATGATTGATTTTAGAGTAACCAGCATTAAATAGGATGAATTGATTTACATATTTGTAAAATATTTCATTTATTTATTTTAACTACTGAATACTTTTACTTCCAATCGATTTTATTTTCTCAATAAAAACCAAAAATTTAATTCTATATCTTACATTGTATAAAATATACTAGTGTATTTAAAATATTTCTCAAATATTTCAAATAGTTGAATTATTGCAAAATAAGTAGTAAACATTTAGCATTTTTTTCATATTTACCTTTTCATATTTTTGTTCCAGAACATCATGCTCCCATTTGATTGCGTCATATTGTTTACTCAGGGCAGATAAAATACGTGTTTTACTCTTTAAGAAAAATAAAACGAAAATGTTAAATTGTGAACGATAATTAAAATTTTATATTTTTAAATGATATCGCCATCCAAGATAATTAGGACTCCATTCGACATGGACGAATGCTTTCGGGCATAATAAACATTTGTTAATCAGGCATGTCACTACATTGTGATACTAAGTAATTACTTCAAATTAATATTTATTCCAGCAACGTACCGCTAGGGTCTCCTTATCCCTCAAATGGCTGTGCTGTTGTCTCCTTAACTCAGCGGCCTCAGCTAAAGCAACGGCCAAAGGTTCGGCGAGCTTCCTTCCTTCGGCTACGGCATCATTAGCTGCCTTCTCGGACCTCTCTCTGCCTTTTTGTAACTCCTCCATCTGATTCTGTGATTTCATTATTTTAAAATGGAAATTATTGATTACTATATATTTTGAGTAAATTTATAAAAACGCGTTCCGGACTGCAAAAGTCTTCCCTCAGTGTGAAAATTATAAACTTTGTAAAAAAAAAAAATGGACTGAGCAGGACGTCTGCGATCCGAAATATGTTTGTGAAAAGTTCAAAAAAGGCGATGAGTAAGATGATAATTAAATGAAGTGATACGAAATCAAAATCACGTCCACGTGGATTGCCCTAGCTTCTTTGTCGAATGCCAGCGAAGTGTGCAAGAGTCCTCATGCTTCTCACGTCGCTATTATTATATTTGTCAAACGACTTACTTGACAGAATAACACCTTTATACATATTGAAAACATGTTATTTATTCTTGTTCAATTACCGAAAAAGTTTTCTTACCTTCAAACTGCTTATGAGAGCCAAATTATTCAAGGTGATTTGTGAAAAGTTCAAAAAAGGCGATGAGAAAGATGATAATTAAATGAAGTGATACGAAATCAAAATCACGTCCACGTGGATTGCCCTAGCTTCTTTGTCGATTGCCAGCGTAGTGTGCAAGAGTCCTCATGCTTCTCACGTCGCTATTATTATATTTGTCAAACGACTTACTTAACAGAATAACACCTTTACACATATTGAAAACATGTTATTTATTCTTGTTCAATTACCGAAAAAGTTTTTTTTACCTTCAAACTGCTTATGAGAGCCAAATTATTCAAGGTGATATCATTATAATAATTTTTAAGATCAGCAAATGACTTTTCATGTGTTTTCACGAGATCATCTAATTGTTTGTTTTTCCTTTCTTCCACCTCAAGTAAATCGGTTTTAGTAGCGAGGTGTATGTCAGTCATTGATTTTTGAAGTCTTCGTTCGGCAGCAGCTTTCATTTCTTGAAGTTTGTCTTCAAATTCTGCTCTTACTTTGCTAAGTTTTTCTTGATGGCGCTGGAAATACAACACATTATTTTAAACTTCTTAAAAATATCAAGATTATATCAGCACGTGGAATAATAATAGTTATCCAGATATAACCGAATGGACCATAGCATTTATCAATTGGCTAACAAACGAATTTATAATAATGTAACTACGAAATTTTAAATTATTGATAAGCTTCGAAATTTTTAAAATATCTTACATATTAACCCCATCATTAGTTACACACATAAAATATTTCGCTTCTTAAGAAAAAATAATTATTTGTACACTTTTACAAACTAGTAAATTAAGTATTCTATTTTTTTTTTGCAAGTGGGACGAAATGGAAAATAAAATAATATGAAATTAATAACACATTGATAGTGTTGGTGCGGATCTGTGAAAGTAAAGAAAGCGAGTACAATTTATGGGCTAAGCACAGCTGAAGGAAAAAATATCATATTCACGTTTTTTCAATTAATCAAAAAAGTTCTTTTTTAAAATAAATACTCCTTGGAGGAAAATAAGTAGCAGACGATTTGTAATGTATGTTAGGTATATCACCAGCTTGACTTGTCTCAGTTCTTCGGCAGCTGCTTGCTCAGCTTCCGCCAGTTTGGCCTTGAGCTCTCGGCAGTCTGCAGCCAGCCTAGCTCGCTGCGCTTCATGCGCCGCCTGCTCGGCCCGTACGGCCGCCTGCCCCTCCAGCCGCAGCGCTCCCCGCTCTCCAGTTTGTTCCCATGCTAGCTGTTTCACGCGTCGCTCGTGCTGACGATTTTCTTCTTCAGTTTCTTCGCGAATTTTTTCCGCATCGCGTTCTCTGCTCCTGAAATGATAAATTATGTTGTAAAATTAATTAAACCACAATACTTTGTCTGGACACGTGTGCCCACTAGATGATGGAAACTGGAGCCAAAGGTTACTGAATAGGATAGAAAAGTATCGGGAGACAGCCCAGCAGATGGAGCGAAGATATCGAGCGGACAACGGAAAGGGCCCGGAGAACACTGACGAGAAACCGAAAGGGAAGACGTGGGGGTGGAGAGGCTTATGTCCAGCAAAGGATGGAGACAGGCTGACATGATATATTAATATATTGATGTTTATTTGATTGTTTCTACCTCACTTCAGCCTTTGCTTCAAGCAGTTGGTTCCTTGTTATCTCCCAAAATACTCTAATTTTGTCTCTTTCTAACTGGAAATAATTTCTTTCTTCTCGCTCCCTATCTAGTTCTTCTTTTACTCTCCATGTAAATTGTTCCAATTTCTCTCTGGTCATCTCCTTCATGTCTACTCCATCAATAACCGATGCTAAAATAAATTCGTATTATTAGCAAAATAAAATTCACAAGGAAATAAGACTGATCTTTAAAACGCAGAAAAAACTTATATGGTTCTTACCCCCTTGTTTCGCCTTTTTAGGTGGCTGGAAATATATAATGTTCAAATAGTAAAAAAATAATGTCATCAATATCAATATTAAAATTCAAAAACATTGATTTAAAAGGCATAATTATAGTATCAATATTTATGTTTATCAATTAATTACATAAATGTGCCAATAGAAGATAAACGTATTAACTTATATATTTAAGTTTCGTATATTAAACCAGTTCCAAAATAATTTTATCAAGTTAGATTCCTTCTATATAAAATTAATATTTACGGGTCTACAGGTTTTGCATAATTAAATTGAACGGATACTTACCATTTTCGGTTATTTTTATATGGTTATTTCGGTTCAACGAAATCAGAAGGAATTGATAATATATTGAAGTGTTTATTATTTCCATGACAACATTTTCAATTTTGGTGTCGTATTTTTCGTAATCCATGCGCATTCTTCAACACGAAGACTATGGATTATATTTTTCGTATTTAGTCTATGCCATTTTACGTCTAATCTCTAATCGCTTATTGTGATTTGTTGTCGGCGTTTCAAGTTTTACTATTTTAAGTTAATATATACTTTATACTGTCATTTTTCTAAAGTACTTGATTATATATAGATAGTTATATTTTATTTTATCATGGCTGGAATTGAATCAATGATCGTTGAAGATCCTAAACCCGCTGAAAAGCCTGTGGACCGGGAAAAGGTTTTGTAAACATTAATTTAAATATTTCACATAGTTTGTTGATTATTTAGTATTTATTATATTATATTTCAATTCTTCAATTCTGGTGTGTTTTACATTTGCTACCCAGGGATTTGTGGAGTCAAAAGCGATATAAAGTTAATCGATTAAACATAACCTATACACATTTAAATGTTTATCGGGTGTTTAAATTATTGGACTCTATCTTTAAACTACCATTATTGAGTGGTTGGTTGGTTACCAAAGTGGTCTATATCGACCCCAAATGTCGATTTCGATCTTAAAAGGATAAAATCATGGGGACCACCTTGCCAGGCTTCAACACCTACAGCTAAGCCAAATATTCATGGAAAAATACTCTTGTTGTGTATTTGTTGGGATCAGCTTGGTGTCGTGTATTATGAGTTGCTCAAACCAAACTAAACCATTACTGGGGTTCTCTGCCAAACACACTTGATGATATTTAGTAGAGCACTCAAGGAAAAGCGCGCCCACTACTACTCCAGACCCAACAAAGTTATTCTTAAGCATGATAATGGTCGACCATATCGCACCTTCGGTAAGACAAGGGCATAATTGTTAAAAATTCTCAAAATGAGTTAAATATGCCAATGTATTTTAAAAACATCCCATTATCTGGAGGAACAAAGTCGCTCATTAAGTTCGGTCTCATTTTGTCAGAGGGCGATTGTGTATGATCAATATAGCCAGAATAACACGATATTATTCTTCAAAAATCTTTAAAATGTCTAATGAAAAATTACAAAACGTCTTACCGAAGGTACGATATGTTGCCCAGCCGGTCAGAACCTATTTGAAAACGTTCAATTGAAAAGTTTTACCCTACCTGCCTTATTCACCAGACTTCTTATCCTTCTGACTTTCACTTGTTTTCGATTGATGACGCATGGCGTATCTGAGCAGCACTTTACATTATATGAAGTTACCAAAAAATTGGGTCGATTCGTGGATAGCCACATAAGATGAAGCATTCTTCCGACATGGTATCCGTATGTTTCCAGAAATATGGGAAAAAGTAGTGGCAAGCGATGGACAATACTTTGAATAGAACATAATGTTCCGTTTTTTCACAATAAATGACCAATTTTTGATTAAAAAAAATGGTGGAAACTATTTGTACACCTAATAAAGCACCCCCCAATGTAGCACAAATATTTTCTGTAGCAGTTGCAGTCTCTTTAAAATTGGTACAGCTAACCATTGAAAATATGATTGTTATTATTTTTATTCAAAAATCGCAATACGCTTCAGGTATGTACGAGTATAGTCAACGATACAACCCAAAACACGTTAAAGATCGGCACACCCAACCATTGAAGAGCGAGAACCAAAAAAAGGCACTCGTAAATTTAACAGTTAAAATATACAATATAACTATAAAACTTAAAAAATATTTTATTTTAAAGATTTCTTTTCTACAGTACAGTTCTAAAGTAAAGTGAGTAACTCTGTGTCAGCTTCAAAAACTAATTTTATAATTATAGATGAATTTGTAAAAAAATCAATATTAGGAAAGCAAGGGGGTCTACACAAAATAAAATAAATCGGCAAGGGGTCTACAGGACAAAAATGTTTGGGAACCTCTGGTTTAGAGTATTAGTTTATGCATATGTTTTCAAATAGCTGGATTGTATTATAAGATTTAATCTCTTTCAGACATGTCCTCTTCTGCTACGAGTATTTTGCCAAACTGGTCGCCATAACTCTACTGCAGAATATGCCCGGGGTAATGTGCCACAAAATGAGCTACAAATTTACACCTGGCCTGATGCAACGCTAAGAGAGCTAACATCTCTTGTGAAGGAAGTAAATCCAGAGACGAGGCACAAGGGTACCTACTTTGACTTTGCCCTTGTATATCCTGACAACAGATCTCCCGCCTACCGGATGAGGGAAATAGGGGTTACTTGCTCCGGACAGAAGGGCTCAGATGATAACAAAACTCTCTCCCAAGCAAAGTTTTGCATTGGTGACTACATGGACATTTTTATCACTCCTCCCAACCGAATGCCGCCACCGATGATGCGAAGAACGCAACATTTTAATAATAATAGATCCTATTAATCTAAATATTCTAAGTTTGACTGTCTTTATTTCCTTCTTTTAAAATACAATTTATTTCAACATGTGAAAATCTTTATTTTTTTCTGATTTAACATTTTCAATTTATTATTTTTGATCTTTGACTAACAAAAAAGATACCTTTTATGTTTTTATTTTTATTTTTTTATTTCACTTTGAACATTGAAAATTAAGTTTATAAATCCACAAAATATTAAAAATCACGACATGTTTCGGAGGATACCTTCTTCCATCTTCAGGTGTAAATATATACTTTGTCTACTTTTAGTCTCCCAAGCTCCCATTCCCAATCATATGCAAATTAATAATTTATTAATTTCTATACAAAATATGTCTTTAATATTATTCATTACTTACTGATAAAAAATAAAATTTTTAATGTATTGTATTGATTTTTTATTAGTCTTTATTTGTTTTCTTTTTATTATGTATTTACACCTGAAGATGGAGAAATCCTTTGAAACGTGTCGTGATTTTAAATATTTTGTGGATTATAAACAACGCTATTTTCAATTTCCAAAGTGTATTACTATGGAATTCCACAGAGTTAATGTCTTAGCTTTTAATAAATTAATTTTACTATAATATTTTGTTTTTATTAAAATTTTACTTCCAATTCGAGGCTCTTTGTCAATTCAATAAATAAAAGAAATAACTTAGAGAACATGTATTTAGATAAAGTCAAAACTTGTTGTATTGGTATAAGGTGTTAAATCCCAGTACATTTTGCATTAAATGAGCTAAAAATCCCAAGCATTCTTTGTTAATAAAAACAGTTTATATAATATAAAAAAAAATATCTCAATTCTTTTTTGTGATGAACTTCATGTAAGTGTAAAATAAACAGAATTGGTTAAAAACATGAATAAATAAAAGAAAAAATATTGGTTTTGTGGGATTTTTCACATACATCAGGACCGATATTTAGCTGTGTGGGATTAAATGGATTAATTTAGTAAAAGTTTGACTTATTGAGTAAAAGTGTAATGTTTGAATGAAACAATTAGAATATAATCGTAAGTGTTGTGAGTAAATTTACACACTGAAACTAATATATAATGAAACAACAGATCACATCCCAATTAAGTCATTTTATAAATGAGTATGTGTTTCTACAATCATTTTGTTGTTTTCTCAGACAATTGATATGAGACAAGCAATAGTTTGAATATCTTATAATAAATAAATAAAACAACTATGAAATAAAGCTTTTTAAAGGAATATTATTTTATTATTTTCCCTCTCCTAAAGATTATTATTAATTCATGTGTGTTTCCTTGATAAAATAAAAAAACTAACTAACTAACCATCACGCCGTCTCTCCGAAGGGGTAGGCAGAAATAATGGACTGCCACACTTTTCTTTCCTGACATATTTCTCTCGCTTCCTCAACATTCATACATCGAGTCATGCATGTGCGTCGATTTCTCTGACTCCTCACGTGGCCAACATTCAATATTGATTGTGCCACGTTTTCCTCGGTCTTCCTCTATTTCTGGTTCCATTTACATCGTTAATATATAATTTTTTTACCATTCTTTCTTCATTCATTCTTTCCATATGTCCAAACCATCTTAATGATCCTTTCATTATTTTGTTCATAACACCATCACTTCTTATATTTTCATTCAATAAAATAAATATAAGGTATAATCCCATTAGAAAAACTTTCTTAAGATATTTATTGTACAAGATCAAATAAAAATCAATATGTATTTAAATAATTTTATTTTACTTATAAAATATATTTAATTTCTTTCGACGATTTATCTCTGGGATTGTTCTGGTTAAACATTACCAGAGCCAATAATCAATCAAGTCTAAGAAATAATCTCTTAATGTTACCTTACACATAAATTAGCTGCGACATAACTTTATACAATCATAAATTAATTTCACGGTAAAAAATTCTCTGAGAAACAATAAACTGGAATTGAAGGTAAACAATAACATGTTATTGTATTAATGCATCTAATTTTATGAAATTGAAACAAAAAACCTGTCTTTATTGGTATGTGCTGTTCTTGACTGGAAATGTTAAAACTTTAGGTTGAATATTAAATGCTTTTGATTTATGTAATTTAATTTATTATGTTTCTAAAATTGTCTTGGCCTTTTTGATTTTTTTCCCATATTGGCTAAATCTATGACTATTCCATTGGGCAGAACAGCCTTGTTCTCTTGGTAATCTACGAATCCTTGTTCAGCTGGATCATCAGTACTCCTATCACAGGGGTTGCCTGTTTCGTAGGCGTATTCTCTCTTTAAGCCATCAGGATCCACATATCCATATTTTCCCCTCGTCACGCAGTCGATTCCGATGGTTTCTTCTTTGAAGGATCCATCATCATTTTCAAATCCCCAAGTAATACTGCCATCGGCGTTATCTTCGCGGTATTTCCTGATTACTTGCGCTACTGGTTTCTTCTCTCTCGGGTTGGAGGCATATTTAGCAGGCTGTGCGGTCTGTTGCTGCTGCTGCTGTTGTTGTGGTCTGGAGACGGGCTGTCTGTATGTCTGTCTAACCGGTTCATCTTCGTTTTCTTGAGGTTTCGGTTCTGGACGGTACTGGGGACGCGGGGGCCTGTAAGACAAAGGAGCGAGCCTGACAGGTTGGTTTTGGCGGACAGGGGCCTCGTATCTGTCGATGTTCTGAACAGGGCGAGGCGGAGATCTGATTGGTTCTTGTGGCCTCGAGGGGGTTGGCTGCGGGGCAGGAATGGCGTTTGCGATAGGAGCAGGGTTTATGAACACCTGGGGAATGTCTTCTTCGTTGAGTTGGGAAATAAAAGGCGTCACACTGGAAACAAATGGCTGTGCAGTGGTGCCGATCTCGATATCTTCGGGCTCTTCGTTTACTGGTTTAGAGAAGTCGTCCAGTTGCTGGAGGAAGGGGGTAGGAGAGGGGACGGCCTTGAATGCTCCGGCACGCGCCTGCACTGGACGGCGTATTCTGATTTGCTGAGGGGCTGGGACCGGTGCTGCAAGCACCCTCGCTTGACGGAAGTTTCCGGATTTGGGTCCAAGAGGGATAGCCCCCGGAATTTGGAAGCGGGCGGGCACGGGACTATCATACTGCGCTAGCGCCCCGTAGCAGCACACGAACAGCATCTGCAAGGAAGATTCATTGTTTATAAATAAATTAAAAACACACTTTGCTCGAAATGGAATGGATTCTAACGGGAAAAGACAGTTTCTCTTATGAAATAAAATTACTGATAAGTTTTATTTTTTTAATCATATAATGTACAATGCGTTATTTATATGTATTTAAAGATCAAAAGAAAATTGGGTATATTTTGTTTTAAAACGTTTTTCTTCACCATATTAACATGAAGAAGAAACACTACTATTAGAGCCAGAACATGAGTATCAAACATCCTCGGAATGGCAGGCCATGCACCAGAGACCGCCGCGCGCCGGTACGACATAGATGCGTGTTAATAAAGAAAATAAAAAAGATAAGAAAAATTATTATTTAAATGTTTGTGATGGTGGTGCCTTCCGAACCGGCCGAAGACACAAACATCAGTGGATTTGAACTAAATACACATTTAAATAAATTTTTTTATAATTTTTTTTTTCCATTTTTTCCAATGAACTTCTGTGCTGCCTAGAATAGACCGACATGGATGCAGATGGAGGAGGCCTACTGATACAAGATGAATATGATGATGATATTAGTATGCTTGTGAATTTACAAATAAAATAAAACGGCGGATTAAAACGTACTTTATCTATTTATAAATCGATAATAATAAACAGCATCTTCCACTAAGAAATATCAGTTAAAGCGTTAATTTCATAATTCATTTCCGCGTTTTTCGGAACCAAGTTTTCTTATACAGTCTAATTAAGTAAGAAGCATAAAATAAATTTAGGAACCGTTTCCTTTGTTTTTTACAGTTCAATGCAACGTATTTAGTCACCGCTACCGTTACATGTTGGTACATATAATATGTATTAAAGGCTCGAATGTATTGTGCTTATTACATTCTTGCCGTTTCAGAAATCGTTCCGCCCGCTGCCTTAAACCTTCTTTGGAATCTTATGTGGGACTTCACACCTAATTCGATAATAATTAAGTAAGCAATAAAAAGTTCTGCCTACTAACCAAATTGCTCGCGTGTGCTCGATTGAAACAATGACGGGAATATCATCATAATTTATCGATTAATCGAATCTACAATTTTATCTTTCTTCTTCTTCACAGTTTCAATCCTAGGGATTGGGTTTGCAGCAAAGTTTTGTACTTTTTCCTCCACTGGGCTTGGTCTTCTGCAGCCCCCTTCAACTCAACATATGATTCGCATATGAGCAGTTCATTATCTCGCACACCTGTTTTACACATTCCTGTCGGGGGAGTCCCACCAAGAGATACGTACGATGACCCAGCAGCCCCTTATAACGTGCACCGTGAGAGGCGGTCGCCTAGCATGGATTGGGCACGTATGCCGAACCGAAGAGACCAGAGCAATCAAGATCCTGTACGCGTCTAGACCGACTGGAGTAAGACCTCTAGGAAGGCCTAGACAGCGCCTAATGGACAATGTTCTGGCTCACCTGGCTAGGCTGCGCAAATCGGACTGCTGGGAGCCAAAGGTGTAGGATCGAGGAGCTTGGCGAAAAATCATCAAGGAGGCTAAAACTCTTCAAGAGTTGTAATGGGAAGAAGAAGAAATAAGTGTCAGAGGAGTGCCTTTTATGATTTGTCATATATTATATTATAATATGTTTCTCCTTTTGAAGCATAGTTAAATGTTAATATTTTTATGTATATTTGTAAAGGCAAGATAATTCATTATCAATCATCTTACATTTATAAAAAAAATGTAAATTGACGATAAATAAGTGATCTACAAGTAATACTAAACGTGATAAATATTTTTCGTTAAAAATATAAATAATATAGCTATAATTCTCATGATACCAAAGGCAAGTTACCCAGTCAATTACTTTTATTGGCAGACGTCTCGTATTTTAGTCTCGGCATATATTTTTTAACGATCAACGTGCAACGTGGATGTCCACAGGTGGGAACGACCTGAAGACGCTGGGACTAGACAGCCAGATGACCCTGGATCGTGCGACTTGGTGGAGCCGTATAAGGAGAGCTGATCCCAAATAATGGGAAATGGCTAGGCGAAAGAAGAAGATATGTTTTTTAATAATCGTTTTTAAACGATTTTGATTAAACCAGAGTTAAAAAAAAATTAAGGATCGTACTTGTCAATATAGAGGATAAATTTACGCCCACATTACCACGCATAAGTTGTAGGTAAATATAATGATGATGTTCAACTATATTGTATACTCCGACATGTGATAAAAATGTATCGCGAAAATGACATAAAAATATTGTACGTTTCTAGTTAACAGTTAAAGAGTTCGCGAAAATGGTATTTATACCCTTCCCGCTGCCCACTACCAGTCAATAAACTGTTAATAATACTCTGCCCGCCGACCATGTGTTAAGAAATAACGTGTGTAATGAACAATGTATTTAAGACTATTAGGAATTTCCTGGAGAGACCACATTACAAATGAGGAGGTTCTCCAAAGAATCGAAGGAGGAAGGCACCTGCTCAGGACCTTGTCCGAAAGGCGTGCAAGATGGATCGGCCATGTAATACGACAAGAAGGCCTCTTGCATGCCATAATGGAGGGTATGACCGAGGGGACAAATTCTAGGGGACGCCCACGTCGAGAGTACCTGGAGGACCTGTTGGTGGACGTGCGCTGCTCATCATATGCAGATTTCAAAAGAGCCGCACAAGACAGGGAAGAACGGAAGAGAAGAATAGAGGAAATTGCTGCAAACCAATCCCAGGATTGAAACCAGAGAGAGAGAATGAACATTCATGTAGAATCTTTTACCTTTTATTAAAAATCGATCAATATGAAGCTCGAGCAAAAACGAATGTATATTGTTTGAGTTATTATTCGATTTTTTTCAACTGTTAATTAAGCCATCACTACAGCCACGCAAATGTGTCGCGCATGAATTCTTTGAGGTGTCAATAACGGTGCGAAATGTGAAAGAAAACGAATAAATCATATTATGGCGATGTGGAATGCACGCCACAGTGACCAGTGAATCGAAAATAATTCACATTGTTATGTAATAACAATTTTCGAGCAGCGTACTAACGTAATCTACCGTGTAAATGTAAAATATACCGCATTACGCTATTAAAAAAACATTAATTTACTTTGCGATTATTCACGTATTGAAAATTCTATCATTCATTAATGAAAACTCTTTCATTCATTAATGTGAAATATATAAGGTAAATACTTTTCTCAGCAAGCAGTTTATTTAAATAAATAGTTATAAAATGTCTAAACTCAAACGTTTAAATAGTACTTAAACTATGGGTAAATAAACTGTACTATACACAGACAAATAATTTAAATGTAATATGTGTCAAGTTTATTTTTTATATTCTAGTGTGATTGCATACAAAGTAATAAACAATTTATCCATTAACAGGGGGTTAACTAGTTACTGCAATCGGAAGATATGGATACCTATTATGTTTATAAATATAAAATAACAAAACGCTTTGTATTTAATCACATTTAATAATTAACACGAATGAATACGTCTGTTTTCTATAAGTTTTATTATATTTTATTGAATGACATGTTTCGCCTGTCCAGAGTATTATCAAATGTTGTTAATAAAAACTTATTTGATAATGCCTTAGACAGGCGAAACATGTCATTTACATAAAATATAAAAAAAGCTTCTAGAAAACAGACGTTTTCGTTTGTATTAATTATGGTATTTAATATGGAGTTTTTCATCATTGTTCATGAAACAATATTTAACCACATTGTTAAATACAAAGTGTTGTTATTATATCGGCCCGATGAGCTTAAATACAAGCGAAACTAGTTGGCATCAATTATAATAACCATAACTTGGTTATATATAAAGTGTTTTGTAATTTTTAAGTTTATCTGTTAAGTTTATAATGTCTAACTACAAAGCGAGTGCTCTAGGTATATGAAAATGAAATATAATTAGTAAGTGATTAATAAATAAATAAATAAAATCACGCTGTCTCTACGAAAAAGCAAGCAGAAAGAATGGACCGCCACACTGTTCTTTCCTGACATACTTCTCTCGCTTCCACAACATTCGTACATTGTGTCATGCTCGCACGTCGATTTTACGTGTCCGACATTTAATATTTGATTGTCCCACGTTTTACTCGGTCTTCCTCTTTTGTATCGTCTTAAATAATAAATAGTTTTATTTTGAAATACAAATATTTTAATTTTCCTTCTTCTTATTGTGCTATATCAGGTTTCCTCGATGTTGGCAATCACTTCTCTAAAAGGTTCTCTGTCTAGCGCCGCCCGAATTGGAAGGTAACTATCATTACAAGGTAAATAGAATTTTTTAGTAACTATAAATAATTTATTTATTTTTTCTGGAACAATGATGTAAAATTCCATATTAAATAATTAATACGAATGAAAACGTCAGTTTTGTAGAAATTTTATTCTATTTTATGGGAATGACATGTTTCGTCCTTCTAAGGGCATGTTTCATGTAGTATCCCCTAACTATGTAATCATTATCATAAAATTTCTTAACGAGTTTCAAGAAACACTTTCCAATATTTCTGGACCTACCCAAATAATTATTTGTTAAAAATGTATAAAGTCACACCAATTTTCATTACTTACCATATTGCCCATTTACTAGTGTATATAAACAGCAACGAGCTGAAATTTCGTCACATTTGATAATGCCTTAGAAGGGCGAAACATGTCATTCCCATAATGAATAATAAAACTTCTAGAAAACTGACGTTTTCATTAGTATTAATTATAAATAATTTGTTTTCTTCTTAGTGGCTCACATATAAACAGTTGTCGTAGACGAAACAATATATTTTCTATACATGGAACTTCAATACATACATTGATAAAATAAAAAGAGATTGAACATTCAATTTATTTTCTTATCGAATTAATGAATCTTTCAGCCATTCAAATAATTCTCTATAAACCGTTTTCTACAAAAAATTGGTTTCACCAAAATGAAAAAACATGCCTACCTGCATGAGTTACCAAAAAAGATGTTAAATATCAGCATCTTAGCTTTGGTGACGCCATTATTTAATTTTATACAACCAGTGATGAAAATTAAAGATCACGCGCAGAGCGCAGAGCGCAGTGCGCGGGGAATACAATTATGGAAATATTTGAATGCGTCGGTTACAATAATCGATCGATGAACAAAGTGAAAGGGTTTTTTTATAGCTGGTTAATCGATTGCCGTACCTACCTACCGGTGGAATTTTGTCTGCAATAAATGGTAAGTATGGTACCTAAATGTTATTCTTAGTATATCACGGCAGATAATAAATTAAAAGTCAGATTTTCACAGCCGGAACCATAGACAAACGCGTAATCACATTATTTGACAGTTCATTCTCTGTATCTATGGATCTATTTAAAACCAAGTAATGCTTACAATTGCACAAATACACGCGAATATTAACGTGCATTAAATAAATCTATTTTTAATCACACTATCGAAGTTCTTGCAGTGATTGTATATATTTCTCGAATTACATAATTTAGATTACCTGCCATATAGTTGTTTAGATTTCTAGTAGCATTTCTCCTTCATTGGTAAATGCAAATGCTATCTAGTTATATCTACATAAAGAACGCAATGAAAATGGACATAAATGTGTAACACAGTGTTTTCTACGTATACATTTATGTAGAATATAATATATTGCCGTGCCATTGATCTCTACTTTCCTCTTTGAGTAATTTCCTTTTACGTCTACCTGTATGAATTAATTATTTTTGACAGATATTCTCACTTACAGAAGATTAATTTTGTGTCTTGAAATTATTTGATATTATAAATTACATTTTTTCTGGAATATTTGTAACTTGTTTTTTTATGACATTCACTTTTTTCTTCTTTTTTATGAAAATATAAAAAACAACAAAAATATACATATATAGTACGTTTAAGATAACATTACTTTTCTTTAAAGTAACTAACTAACTACTTACTAACCATCACGCCGTTTCACCGGAGGGGTAGACAGAGAGGATGGATCGCCACATTGTTCTATCCTGACGTAGCTCTCGCACCTCTTCTACATTCACACATCCTTTCTTCTGCCAACTCCATGCTTCAGTCGATGTACATATTTCTGTTTTTTTAATTTATTTTTTCATATTTCTTTATTTAGTTATAAGAAAATACATATTTCTTACAACTAGTATATGACATTTTTAAATACATAATAGTTAAATTTATAAAGAAAACAAATTTAAAAAGAGCAATTAGGCACAAAACACACAAAGAAGAAATTTAACAACAAGGAAAAATTAATAACTTTAAAACTTAAAAATGTGACCGGACGTACACTATACATTGGTTGCGGAATTTGCGAACATTATCTGAATCCTTCATGACTTGCGGCAAGCTATTAAATACTTCCAAACCCTTATAAAAAAAATGTTTTCGGTATTTGCGGTAATGACTTTGAGTGCACCATTTATTTTGCTTCCAGCTCCAACCCTTCTTCCGATATCTTTCTCCATTTTTCCATCTCTTGTAAACATGCTTCCCAGTTAGACAAATTCGGTAGGTAAAGTAAAACTTTTTAAATCTAACGTGAATAAAATTTTATAACACACAGTTAAGAAGAATATATGAGATATTTATGAAAGTTCCATATAAAGCGAATGACAATAATGTTTAGTTTCGTAGAATATATACATAGCGATTCATCTTTTATGTCAACCCCTCCGAGGGTATGTCATGTCTGTTGGTTATTAAGTTAGTAAAAGGCAATGGTGGCAACTTTCGACATTGAATTATCTAAGTGCATAGCCCAACCTTGCATTTTTTCTTCCATTCAGTTGGAAAGAGTCCATGAAATATTAATGGCGACAGATAGCATTCAAGGTTGATCGAAGAACGATCTGTAACATTTCGTTTTCTTCTGATCTACATACATAAATTATCCCAAACGAGAATAATTGATAAAATAACTACAGTTGCACCGGTTAGTTCAAGGTTCATCTACTTCTGGCCAATAGCACTTCATGTTTATAAATAAGCATAAAGAGATTGAGTAGGCATTGGTGCAATATACGAGTAGATACCGTAACCTAACCTACCCAATTGATACATAAATAGAGCATGGAGCCATGACTATTTTTGGCTCATAATTGCTTGTATTTAAAATGAACGTTTTTTGATATAGCAATATGAACCTTGTGAATATTTATGATGAAAGGAATAAAAAAAAGTAAATATTCTGCTTGCATGCACATTTTTAAATACATGTTTTCTTTCGTTTTAATTTCTACACTCAACTCAACTCGTGCTATAATGTTATAATATGAATATTATAATAATAATTTAATATATACAAAATTTTATATTTTGTGTGAAATTAATTGCGCATAAAGAAGTGTGATAAGAAGATAGACCGCCTACTGCTCTGTCCTGACATACCTCTCGTTCCTCTACATCAGTGGTTCCCAAACTTGTTTGTTCCGTGGACCCCTGCTGATTTCTTTTACTTAATGCAGACCCCCTGAATGAGAACGAGCTAAAAAAAAGGTCGACGTAAAATTTGCGCGGACCCCATGATGTTGTTCAGGGACCCCCAAATCAATTAAAATTTTCAACGGACCCCCTCAATGATCCCAGTGACCCCTAGGGCTCCGTACGGACTACATCGTTACATGCACGCTCGTCGATTTTTCCAATTTAGAATGTGGCCACTCTCAGTATTTGATGAATTTAGTCATGCCATGCTTTCTTGGTATTGGTTTCACTTTCCACTCACCTAGACTGTATAACCATTCTTCTTTCGTCCATTCGTTCCACGTGTCCAAATCCAAACCTCTTCGGGGATCCTTTTTCTAATTTTACTTATGATTCAATCATCTGTTTACATTTTTTCCTTATTTCGTCGTTCGGTATTTTATCAAATCTCATTTCTACACAATTTATCCTACTTTCATCCTTATTTTGCTAGCCCCAAGTGGAATTAAACGAAATATAGAGGTAGGAACTATGTATTGAACTTATTATATACAACCAAGAAATACCATGAACCAATGCACTAAACAAAAAAAAATCGAGAGAAGTTAAATGTTTTTTAATGATTATAAATGACTCTGAAGAAGTTGAACTATTGACCCATTTCCGATAAGAAATTAGCCTTTACCACACGCCACGGTCAGCACTCAACACTACCGACGTTAACAGGTGTATTATTTGATTAGAAGGTCGCGCAGGTAGGCAATGGACACAATAATTCGAACACATTATAAAATTCATCTGTCAGATTCGTGGCAAGGCTAAGAGTTATGACACGGGCAAGATCGTATCTCGGATACGCTTAATAAAATGTTATTATTAAATTGGTATACAATACACAATAGATGTTAATTTTTAGAACAATCGAACCACATTCTTTGGTAATCACTTCGGGATTGTCACGCAGCTTATTGAACATGCGTTGACAATAATGCGACATTATTATGGTCTTATATAGCAAATGCAAAGTTACAAGTATGTTTCATTATTGATACAAGAACAACTTTCGTTCGTTGAATATTTCTCAATGAGAAGGCTCGTTTTTGTGGTGTGTCAGATTACGTTTTATATAGGTATAACATGTACAAATATAGTGTCTCACGCATGCACCCAAAATGTATTCTCAATATCTTAATTAAATATTAAGAACACTTCAAATTTTGAATAGGTTTCATAAATGTGGAAAATTTATGACGAGCACAAAAGACAAGTATAATTTTATTTTACAATTAATCAACAACCGATTATTGCATTGTGAAATTGTGTTAGCGTCCATTTTGTCGCGGTGCAATTTTGTATAAAACTAAACCATTATTATTGTAGTGTTTAGAGTTTGGAATATATTTTGACTAGTTGCTTATCAAAATGTTATACTTTTCTCTATTTGGACACTTATAAAAGCGCTTTCTTTCCATAATTTCTAGCCATCTCAAATTGCCCTTAGGTATATGCATTGTTTGAAGAATATAAAATAGTTATTTTTTTATAAGGATTAATTGTATCTCAATAGAGACGAAGATGTAAATTGTTTTAATAGATGACGCTAGTATAGAGTAAACTAAAAAATGTGAAGATAAGCGCAGCATTCTAGCATATACACAACTTTCAAAAAATTGTCAGACGTGGTGGTCGTAAGAAGGCTGGAATGGGGAATGTTGTTAAACATAAAGCGATCGCTCAACCCAACCAATGACAGGTCATAAGTCCTGGAAGCGCCTCGGCCACCATATTCTGTTCCCAGAAAACAATTTACATCTTCGTCTCTATTGAGATACAATTAATCCATATATAAAAAAAAAAAATTTCCGCAATGGGTAAAATCCAGTATTTGTCTACAAGAATTTGTATACATTCAAAATGTTGTGTAAAATAGTTTAACTTAATCTAGTTAATCACATGGACCATTGGATGCGTTGCAAGAATCTGACTACGTCAGATTCCCTATAAATGAAATTAATCGTGGAGAAAAAGAAGAGCTTATTTTCATCAGAAGTAAATTATATAATACTTTATTAAATTGCAGTTTTTGTATTGATACTTTCACAATTAGTACCACTTTTAACTGTGCGATTGCATTTATAGAATTAGGTTTGGTTTTGATCTCCAACAGCAAGAGACTAGGAGGAGGGCAGCCGAAGAGATGGAAGGATGCTGAACGTCATCATCCCAGAATAATTCACCTTCACAAACATATCATACGACCTAAGCCAATAGGAAAAATAAGTAAAAACATTATAGTTAAGGTGACATTTAGTTTTAAATTCAAAATATGTAAGTTCACAAGTCTATTAATAAACGTAAATCAGCATCTTTTAAAACCATTTGATTTATTTCTTTATGAGTAAGTTGGTTATGTTTGAGAGTAATACAACAGTGTGTTTGTAATGTCAGTGTTCCAAGCGAGGACAAATAAATTCGATCTCAGTGGAAAACAACTTTCAATTTCAACTGCACCAGTCCAGCAAGCTGATAGTATTGCCTATATATGCTTTAGCTCTAATGTGAAGTCAGATTTCTACGTTACGCTGGTGAATATTTTAAATATTTAATACGAAACTGTGCTTAAAACAAAATTAGTAAAAACCCAACAAATACTATATGTTGATTGCTTTATTGTTTTTGTAACAAAAAAATATTCAAATTAATACCGAATATATTAGGTCCTTACATATGAAATTGGCGTTTTGTATGGGAGGAACATAAAGTTGATTTTTTTTAAATATAATATTATTTATTTAATCAAAGTATGTACCATTGCTATCTATGCACTTTTGCCATCTCATAGATAGTTCATCGATCCCTTTACTAAAAAAACCATTCGGACGGGAATCAATAAAATCTTTGAAGTCGGTTTGGACTGCCCCATCGGAGTTGAATTTTTTCCTTGCAAGAAGTTATCCAAATTTCGAAAAAAATAGTAATCTGTTGGGGCAAGGTCCGGAGAGTACGGTGGATGTCTTAGACATTCCAATTGAAGCTCTTCTAATTTGGTAGCCGTCTGTTGTGCAGTGTGTGGATCATACAGGATCCACTTTTCATCACAGGTAATGATTCGATTCAAAATCCCTTCATTATTGTGCCGGTTGAGTAATGCAACGCAGCAGTCAACGCGCGTTTGTTGATTTGCTTCACTCAATTCGTGAGGTACCCACCTTTCAAGCTTTTTCACCTTCCCAATTTGCTTCAAGTGGATTAAAACAGTTTTATCACTAACACCGCAGCCTGCAGCTAACTCGGACGTGGTTTGCGATGGATCCGCTTCCACAGTAGCCTTCAATTCTTCATTATCAACTTTGGTCTCCGGCCGTCCACGGGGCTTGTTCTGCAGGTCGAAATTTCCAGAACGAAAACGTTGGAACCAAAAACGCTCTGTGTTTTCTTTTGCGGCACCGTCGCCATACACATCATTAATCCTTCGAGCCGTTTCTGCAGCACTGGTGCCACGGTGGAACTCGTACTCGTAAATAACGCGATATTTCAAGTTTTCAAAAAAAAACAATTGAGGAATAAACAAATGAATTATAATTTTCGAAACACAAATACTTGAGTAAATAGCTGTATAAATTTGAATTTGAAATTCCTAACCAAAGAGAAGATATCAAAGTTGCCAGTACCTACGGCAAAACGCCAATTTCATATGTAAGGACCTAATATATGCGTTGAGTGGTCTAAAAAGGACATATTTAAAATACATTAAAATCAATGATTATTTTTTTTAAATTAAACATTGGTTTTAATTTTACAAAAGAGAAAAAATATAGTTTTAACCTTTTAAAACGGTGTTTTAATAAAATCGACCGTATTAATCGGAATGTCCACAAATTGAAATTGATGTCTAATATCCCAGCTTTTACCTCATTATTTAAAAAATCTAAAGGTTGAATTTTCTCGACGATGGAGTAATAAAATCACTTAAAATGTCCTGATATCATTAATACACGGACTAGTGTTCTGTTTCGTAAAAATCTATCAATGTAAATATTAAATAAATATTGTTAAAAAGCAGATCAATTCGCTAATTATCACTATTATTAATTGTAATAAAGTCTTAAAATGTTTTTTATTAATACCTAAACAGTTTATAAATGTTTTTAAATGTTCAATCTATGTAAGAAGTGGAAAATGTCATGCGATGGGGAAGACTGAGAAGACGCTACTGTAGAGATCATGTGGAGAGAGCGTGTTCTGAAAGAGTGATAATTAAAGCGGCAAATTATGTACCAACAGGAAATCGACCTCCAGGAAGACCACCCAAAAGATGGCGAAACATCTAGGAACAGGCTCCGAGAAATAACAGGACACAGTCCTAAATAAAGCGGAAGAAGAAGAAGAAGATTCTACGTATGAACATTTTTTTCTTCTTAATTCGTTTAAATATTCAGTTAAATTAGGATACCTCGATATCAAAAACGAATCTCGCACGTCCTTGAAGTATAGTCTTTTTGAAAATTAATTAAATTGATTTTAATAGGCGTAGCTATTTTTTTTGTTATTATAATTTTCCACAATTATAAATAAATATATATGAACAGCGTGCACTTTCCGTTGGTCTTGAATAGCTGTTATACTTGGCAACTATACTCGTTACATGATCAAGTTTAACGATGCGAGACAGATTTCCACACATCGGACTCAGTAAAAACTTGATAGTTACTAGTAGGTGGATTGACAGTTCACATGCTAGTCTTACCTGCCAGCGTGGATGCCGGTTGAAAGTGTTGAAATCACGTTTTTTTTTAAACTGAACTTGACTGACCGGACACATTATATTCCCTGATTTATAAATATGAATAGTAATGTAACACTCAATATATAATATACTACCAGTACGATTCTATAAAACTAGTTATTTTAATAGTAATCTTTCATCCATGAACTTTACAAAGAATTAATGTTTTGAACGGTATTATTGATCAATAACAAATTTGTTTTAAACTATTTTGTGTATCTGACGGTACAGCAGAACAAATATTCTGTTGCAATATATTAATAATATGAAACGGCATAAATCAAGATTTTAGTTTTCTTGTAGTTAGTAAGATTCCACATATTCGTCTTGTCTGTAATATTTATGTACCAATTATTCTTGTAGTCTTTCCTAACTGCATTGTGCAATCCCGTAAAAGAATTGAATAAAATCTACCATATAAATGAAAACGTCTGTCATCTAGGAGTTTTATAAAATTTTATATGGGATTCCATGTTTCGCCCTTCAAGCATTATCAAATTTGATAATCTCTTAGAAGGGTGAAATAAAAAAAAATCATCCCATTTAAAATATAATAAAACTCCTAGAAGGCAGACGTTTACATTTATATTAATTATTTAATATGGAGTTTTACATCATTGTTCAAGAAACAATAAATAATTTAGTATTCTTATTTATTTACTTCCATAAGTCCAAGGTCATTTATAAATTTCCTAGGATTACAATCGATATACGACAGGAATTTTCTTAATTTTTTAAAAACATACGACATTAGAGTAGTCTGTTTATTGTTTTAATATTGTATAATAATAATAAAAAAATCGAGTTGCACAAAATTTTTCCCATGATTTTTGTGCCAATGTGTAAAAAGTAATTGAACCTTCATAGAAAACATAATATTATATAATACATCTCAGATAATTGATTGATGAAAATCGCACGAAAAGAATAAATAATTATTTGAAACATTTTGATATTCGCGATTAAGGGGACCCTATTATGTATTTTTGCGTCTTGTTACCTTTTGTAAAAATCAAAATGTCTATTTCTACGACTGATCGCGTGGCCGACATTTAAAATTTGATTTATTTGATCGTGCCACGTTTCCCCCTATTTCTTGTTCCGTTAACATCATTAACATATATTTTCTTTACCAGTATTTCTTTATTAATTATTTCCATGTGTCTAAACCATCTTAATGACAACAACAAACCATCATGCCGCTTCTTCGTAAGGATGCGCAGAGAAAATGGACCGCTACACTATTTTATCCTGACACACCGTTCTAGCTTCCTCCACATTTATACAATCAGTCATACACGCACGTTGATTCTGACGAGTTCTAAAATGACCGATCTTGAATATTTTGGTTATGTCAAGTTTTCCTCGGTCTTTTTGGACTCCGGAATACCATTCATATCGTTAACGTATACTTTCTTAACAATCCTTTCTTCATCCGTGTATCTTACTGACCATTTCATTATTTTGTTCATAACACTTTTATTCGCACTGCATTCACTTCGTATAAATGCATTTTGATATTTGCATTTTGATCTCATAACACATGAATTAAACACGTAAATTTACAAATATCGAATTCAGTGTCACATTAACTGTTCTGACTACAGATGATAGATTTTAGTTATAACGAAGTTTATCTGTTTATTTTTTTCGAGGAAATATTAGCTACCAAGTTATACAAAATAAAATAATCAAATGATTTTACTGAAATCTCTTGATGGAAGTTCGTTTTAAATAATAATTAAATAAAACGATGTTTTTCAACTACTTCCCTTTTGTCTTTATTTCGACAGCGACCGGTTTCGTCAGGCTCGCTGGCATCGACAGACTGATCTGTCGTCACCAGTCTGTCGATGCCAGTGAGCCTGGCGAAACCGGTCGCTGTCGAAATAAAGACAAAAGTGGAAGTAGTTAAAAAACATCGTTTTATTTCATTATTATTCAAAATAAAATACACTATGTGAGTATACCAATCTAATAAACTATCATTTTATATCGCTTGTTCGCGCGATTTCGACAAATTTCTTTCGATTCCATAAGATCTGTAATGCTGACAGCAGACCGCAGACCAATCTCGATAATAAGCTATCGATAGGTCGAAGAAATTACCGCTCGTATTAATTTATTTGTACCGCAACTTGTTCCAGTGGGCGGTACCTACTCACTTAACTTATCGGCCGATTGCATAACGCCTTGTGCAACAAACGGATGTGTTTTAGGTCTTGTGTTTTGAATTATTTAAATGTAGATCGAACAATTCAAGTCTGTTCAATATTCTATACACCGAAATTAATACATCACACGTGTTGCTGACACGCGATAATTTCCAGACGTTCTTGCCAAACAACCATATTGTAAAGTGAAGAAAACATTTTCTACTACAATGAATTCTTATGCATGATTTGTAAAATATTTGTAAACTTTCATCAAGTCAGTGACCCAAATATTACAATTTACATTTAGAACTGTTTACGTTTTTTCAAATGAAATTTAAAAATCGTTTCGACAAGTTGTTGTTTCTTGGTGAATATTAAAATGAATAGTTGGTTATGGATTGCCTACATACTTATTTCGTTTAAAATTATTTGTATGGCCTTGAGGGAAAACCGTTCTCCTTTAATTTAAATTGCGTATTTTTCTATATTATTCATAGATTGCGGAAACATTGCTATGGAATTTGACTGAGAATTTAATTTAATAAATTAATACGCAAACGTACGCACATTACATGCATTAACATCGATGAAGTTTAAAAAAAAACACGATTGCCGGAATTATAATATGCATTTTGTTACGAAAACAAATGTAAACCAAAACTTCAATTATAAAAGATATTCGAATAATAAATCTATAGACTTATATCACAATAATCTTCAATGAGTTATTTAAGTTTTTGACCGGCTTCGTTAGCTTTTCTTATATCTATCATCGAAAGTATGTAGTCTATACAAATAGGGCCGGCGAAACCGGCGTTCTAGTCTAATTAAGAACAATATTATTTATATATAGGTATATATATTTTTTGCATTACTGTTTCTTCTTTTTGAGAATGTTTCTTCTTTTTGACACTGAGAGATTGCATGAGGAACACCGAATAAGAGGCATCTGTGGGATTAAGATATTATTAGATGGAACAGACAGCGAAAAAGGGACTGGTACGGTCATGTTCAAAGAATGGACACCGCCAGACTCCCCTATATTAAATTGCATAATCAGCCTCACGGGACCCGTCTTCGTGGAAGACCTCCTAAAATATGGAAGGACAGTTGGGAGTCTACCTCACAGGAGGAGCAACACTCTGGAGAACAGTTTTATAGCGCAGGAAACTCGCCATTCGCCCTCTCTTTATCTGCTATGACAGCATTTCCCGGGGTTCGCGGGGCCTGAGACCACTCGAGGGCGCTAAAGAGTTGGACTTGGTATATAGTATTGTTGCTGGTGTTGTTGCAACATGGCGTATTACGATATTCTTAGGGCCGTACTTTCCAGCAGAGTACAATCCATCGTAGCTCTACTTCCCATCCGAAACCCTTGTTGTTTATTATTTTTTATTTTATATAATTATTTGACAAATATTTTTATTTATTTAGAAGAATGTATTAAAGTCATAATGTACAAATATGACAAATCGTGTAGTTGTGAGATTTGATTTATTATGAATGAGAGTCTATTCTAACATTTTATAACAATTCTCTTAATAAAATTTCCGACATTGTCTAACCTCACAATCTAGATACTCGTACTTTTCTTTATGTTTCACCGAGTATTGTAATTGCTATAATGAGGTAATATCGAAAAATTAAACGAAATGCTTGCACACTGCCTAAAGAAAATAAATTACAACACATTATAAGATTTAATCACCAGCATTGCCCATTCCAAACGAGGTTTAACAAAAAATAATAATAAATGAATTTTAAAGGTATACGAATGGAGTCGGTTCGTTTCTATTTAATGTGAATATCTAAAAAAAATAATCAGAACAACACAGAAAAGCATTAAACAATCCAGTACAATAAAAGTATACGTATTCAATAGCTGGGCGAAATTCATATATTGCCACGGAATTAAAATACGTCCCCAGAATATTCCAGAATTGTATCTACATAATCAAAATAATAAGTTAACCAATGAGATGGCGTGATTAGTTTAAATAATCTTGCCAATTACATGCTCAGTCCGAGGTATTCGGAAATGAATTCACGCCATTCGGGTTTCCTCGTATTTCTGAAGTATCTGACGTTTTGATCTTACAAACCAGCGATCAAATCCTAGAAAGAAAACCCGCCAATTTAGTAACTGCATGTATTTCAAATTTGGTTCCATATTGAAATCATCCATAGAGAATAAAGATAACATATTTAATTCCATATCAATACGCGCAGACTACCACTGTATGGTCAACTAGACAACTTTAAGTATTATAAAAAATACTCCTGTATCGATAAAAAACGGTGTCACAAATATGTTGTACATGATCTAGATTTGAGATTGTTTAAGGAACTAGTTTTTCAAGAGGAAAATAACTTGGTGAAGGTCATTATAACAAAAATTTGGTGAATGTTGTATGTGAAGAAGTGACAGATTGATATTTAATCTAATAATATATGCATATAAAAATAATTTCGCCTGTAATCTGTGTGCTGTCATAAATATAAGGATATTTATATTTAAAAACATAATTTTTAATTGATTTTAGACAGATTTTTTAAACACGTTATATTTATTAATCGTTTTTTAGTTGTTTCTTTAGTTAAAAGGTTGGTTAATTCAGAAAAAAATCTATATTCTATTAACTGTTATTGATTATTTTCACAGCTCACACCTTACTTGGTCATTATTAAAGAGAAGTCACCTATGGTCGTCTGATTTAAAGTGTGTAGAATTCTAAAGCAAACTGCATTGAAGGGTGATTTTTTTGTTTCTTTAAAATAAGGAAACAATTAGAGAAGTATTTATTTAATTAACAAATTCATTCTTCATAGTTCCCAATACAAAATTAAAAGACGCTTTACAAGCGAAAAGTAGTTTAAAAAGCGTTCTGATTTTTAACAATTTTCTGATTTAGTATCTTATAAAAATTCATTACTAAATAAGTTATTTTGAGTATAATATTGTATGGGAAATTCAATCACACACACAATGAACCAGGAATCCACTAGTAATTCGGCGTATGTATACCAGAGAACGAAGAAATGGAGAAAATCTGAGAAAATAGAGTGATAGGGAAAACATTACCCGTGTACATAATCGATAGTTCATAGAGCGCTCGAGATCACACGCAATTCAAAACCCTTTCACAACTGGCAGTAGTAAGCTTGTGTTGAAATGGAAGAAAACAGAAATGGAAATCATATGATCTGTTTCTCATCATAGATGCTGGAGTACATGCTTATTGCATGTCGATTATAATGCATCAGTACAATTGTATAGTAGTTGTTTTACAAGTTCCCGAGATGAGTATTACAAGACTTCCTGGAAGAGAGGGATCTTAAGAAAACTGAAATGTCATATCCTAACTTTGTAATGAATATTAATATTATATTTAAGACAGAAAATGAAACTTATAAATATGATACACATAAATCATATTTCGAAACAGATATATGTAATTTCAAATAAGTTAACATCTCAGATAACACAATAACAATAACAAATAATGGAAATAACTTAGATATGATGGTATACCTACTTCATTAATTCTTTCAAACATATGTAACAATTAAATTTTTTACCAAAAATATTATAATTCTGAGACATTAACAAGGCGAAATATAATAATATAAACTTTTATAAATTAATATACTATTTGTAAATGGAGTACGGAGTTGAGGTAGACCGAGGAAAACATGGCATGACCAAATGAATAAATTTTTAATGGTTGGTCATGTTAGAAGTCGGAAGAATCGACGTGCGTGTATGACTCGTTGTATGAATGTGGAGAAAGCTGGAGAGGTGTGTCAGGATATAGTAGTCTGGTGTTCCATTCTCTCTGCCTACCCCTGCGGGGAAATGGCGTGATGGTTTGTTTGTTTGTTTACTATTTGTTTAATTTATATTAGTTATTATATCTCGACATATTTCATAGATACAATCTAATACGAGCATCATCTAGATGACGATATACCATATAGTATATAATACTAGTAAACTAATTTGTACCGTTCTCTTTATAATATAAAATTTATAATATAATATATCTTAAATAGATTTCGAGATTCATAAACTCGTATTAAAACAAACCTCGTCTGGATCAAAAAATATGATATTGTGGGACAGTAGATACTTTCGTCTCAGAATTACATTTTTATGAGTACTATAGTGACATTTTTGCAACTGATTTCACACGCAATCATTTTGATATTTTCTAATAACAGATTAAGTAAGATTAATAAGTACCATAGACAAACAATGTTTGTAATATTTCAATGAAAGTTTACGTAGTTTTTGGATTATTTGACTTCGCATACATTCTATTCACTCATTCGAGCTTTGAAAATGTAATAAAAATGTTAATAATTTATGTCAAGTAATTAATCAGTGCATAAATTCACAAAAAAATATATTTTCACATAGTTAAAGTTTTATAAGCAAATAGTTTGGATGCAGTCACGCACTAACTGAAGTAATATTTGAGTTTTTTGCGGTCGCAACGTGACAAAATCGATTTGTTTCAAAGAGAAATTTCTCAATCAACGAGTAAACAATGCCAATAATATTAATGTGGACTTTCACAATAAGGCCAAAAGCACTTTAATAAACAAAAACTCATTTTTAAACAAGGAAATTATGCATGTTCAGTTTGTCACAAGTGGCCTACTACTCAAATAAGTTTTTTTAAATTATAATATACTGTTTAATATATTATTAACTTTAAGCAATTACATTATAATAAATACTGATTAATAAAATTTGTTTCTTTTGTATTACGTATTTTTAAAATTAAGGATTTTGGAAAAAATAACCTAAAATTGTGCATACAGATTTGCACTAGAACTTGAAGAGCAGACACATTGAATATTTTTTATTTTTTAAATTAAAATAAATACATCTATGCTTTTGACATTAAATATAAAATACAAATTTAATTTAATTTTAGTACAAAATTTTTTAAGCATAAAACCCGGAAAAAAGGCGGAATTAATTTACTTGAAATAAATGAAACGCTGATTACACTATAGACTTGTTCTTAGTTTAAAAACTTTCAAATTGAACTTGGCAGACACCATAGAAAAAGTACAAAAAAGTTGTAATTTACGAAGCGGATAAAAACGTTCGAAATTCAAAGATAGCACTTACCGTCAATGTTAAGGTCTTCATTTTCGGTAACCAATTAGTCACGAAGCGGAAAAGTTCAAATTACTCGGCGGGAAAACTTCGGCCTGCACTCTCTGTCGCGGCGGGGCTAATGGCGGCGTACTGCTCTCTCGCTCTGCACTTATACCTCTCCCTCCCCAGGGAGGCCATGTGATCGCCCTGAATTTTTGAAAGAGGGTGACCAGACTCAAGGTAAATCAGGTCCTACCCGCAAAAGAAATGGTAATAAATTACACTGTCAAAGGCGAAATGGGCAACGCCTTTCTCGAGAATTTTAATGCATTCAATAATTTACATAGCTATCGTATCACTAATACGGGCTTTAAACTGCATAATGAAGATTCTGTATTATGAATTCTTAAGTTTTCGCCACCTTTACAATTACAATTATTATAATATTATTGTCTGGATATACATACATGTCTTGTAGATAAACCCTACTAAACCAGTCAATTAAATCAATTTGAATTACACTGGAATATTAAAAGAACTCATAAAGCCACGTATTGTAATCAATTATCCATGTTATCACCTTTTCTGATCGGCTCATTCTTGCGCTAGAATTTTTCCATAAAATATAGGGCTCAAATCTGTGGATAATCCAAGATTTTAAGCCATGTTTAAGTACGGTCAGAGATTAGTGTGAAGTGTATTTTTTTCTGTTGAGTACATTTTTCTCGACATGTTTCGGCGGCATTAAGCCTTCATTGTCGTAACTAAATAAACTAAAAAATTACTAAACAGTGGAAAAACAGTGTTTTTTTTAATATGTGATATAAATCATGATAATCGTAAAAAAAGTATTAGCTAACGATGTAAATGGAACTAAAAATAGAGGAAGACCGAGATAAACGTGGCACGATAAAATAAATAAAATATTGAATATCGGTCAAGCGAGGTTGGGGAAATCGACGTGCATGCAAGACACGATGTTGAAGAAGCAAGCTAATTATTTTAAGGAAGAATTTTTTCTTTCTGGTTACCCCTTTGGAGAGACGGCGTGTTGATTAGTTAGCTAGTTTTGATATTATACAAATTGATAACTCTTAAAACGTGAATAATATTTATTGAAATTGAATATTGTAGACCTTTCAAAATATTTCAGAATTTTATTAATTAATTAATATAAATGAAAACGTCTGCTTTCTAAGATTTTATTAATTTTTTTGCGAAATGATTTGTTTCATCTTTCCTTAGCATTATCAATTGTGATTTGATAATGCCTCATCGTCATTCTATTTAAAATTTAACAAAACTCATAGAAAACAGACGTTTTCATTTATATGAATTATTTAATATGGAGTTTTACATCATTGTTCAAGGAAAAATAAATATTTGTTATTAATTGTGAATCAAAATTACAGTAGTGGTCACAGTTGATCGTGCCGATTGAAGGCATCATGGTTACCTTAGCGTGATACCCTTCATTTCTCTAATATAGTTATTTGAGTTATAAAATCACGTGATTGACCCAAAGCCTGCCGAAAGGCTGGGCCATTGTGAGAGAAGCGTACAGTTAGCGGACACGTACATTGCGCATCCTGCGGGGATATAGGCTCCCACGTGGTCCCGCTATTGTGCCCTACCTGTTGGAAGTTTGCGGTTGTGTGCTGTTGGAATATGTCATCAATCATTGTTGCATGTCCACTCCAAAAAATATTATATGGGCACATTCTTTTATTCAAAAGAAATACGCAAAATCTGATTATTCATAAGCTCTGAAACAAAAGAAATCACATACGCGCGATTATTGTTAAATTTTCAATGACAAATTGATGTCATTTTTTTACAATTATTGTTTAATCATTTAACAACAAACCATCACGCCGTTTCCTCGTAGGGGTAGGCAGAGAGAATGGACTACCACACTACTCTATCCTGACATACCCCTCTAGCTTCCCCCACATTCATACATCGAGTCATACACGCACGTCGATTTTTCCGGCTTATGACATGACGAACCTTTAATATTTGATTAATTTGGTCATGCCATGTTTTCCTCGGTCTACCTGGACTCCTTACTTCTTTTACATCGTTAATGTATACTTTTTTAACCATTTTTTCTTCACCCATGCGCTCCATATGTCCGAACCAACGCAACGATACTTAATCATTTAAAATGCAGATAATCTAATTTCAAATTTAAGTTGAAAGTTGAATTTAGAAATGAGACGTAGAGATGTAACACACATATGAGACACATAGGTAGACGTGACAAAGATATGAGACACAAAGGTGAGACATAAATAAGACACATAGATAGATGAAACTTAGAGACAGTGACATGCCTAGGGTTAACGAGCAAGGTAATTAATTTACAGATGTACCATACGAATTAAAACATTCGCAATAAAGGTTACAAAAATGTTTGCATTTTATGATTATCTTTGTACTCTGAGTTTAGAATGGACCCTACAAAGCAGAGTAAAGATAGTCCATAACTCTGTTGGGCAATACGATCAAATAGTTAAGGATTTTATCCTTGTTCATTTAAGGAAATAATTTTATAACTTCAAGGCTATCATCATGACCTTTCGTTATAATTCTAATGTCTACTACGATATAAAAAAAAAACTAGTGATATTTTGGATCCACAGACGAAAGCATTTAACTATTTGTAGTCTTCTTATGTACACAGGGTGTTCTGAAATAATTTATTGTTATATCTCAATTAAATTTGATAACATATTTTATTCTATATTGATTCTTTAAGTTGAGTTATTTTCTATCGTATTAATTTTTAATGACAATTTTTATTTAATTATTATAAATATTTTTACACATTCATAAATATGGGTTAAATAAATTCGAAGTACAAAATGACTTTAAAAATATGATTTTAGAATACCAACCGTGACTTTGTGTTATAAATGCTTCCAAACAGCATCATGTAAGTTAGTTCAATATCTACTTGCCATAATCAGACAACCTTCGAGTTAACAATACATCACTGGATAAACTTGCTACAGCGCAGCCTCTTGTTGAATCACATTTCGCCTAAAGTTGCGCCTTCTCTCGGTGAATTTCGCAACAGAATGCATCCTTCATATTTATTCAAATTAAGTACCTAAGTGCTTACATAAGAATGAAAGTGAGTGGGTTAATTTAAACTCCACAAATGAATTAACTAACTGATCAGACAATTGTCAAACATGTGTTTGTATTAGTAATTACGCTATAACAACAATATATAAATCATAGAGATTAATACAATCGCGTTAGAAAATTAATTTAAGAAAAACGTATGATTTCTGTTATTTGAATAATTGCGTAGATTTTCACGGTTGGTAGCAATATGTTTTGTGTGATTTTGGGTAACACCGTGTGATTTCTCCTTCTCGACCGACGTTTCGGAGATCGTTGCAGTCTCCATCTTCAGGGTAATGTGGTAGTGGTAATGATTAAATTACCACCACCACAGTACTCTGAAGATAGAGACTGCAACGATCTCCGAAACGTCGGTCGAGAAGGAGAAATCACACAGTGTTACCCAAAATCACATAAAACATATTTCTGTTATTTGATTCAAACATAAACAAAATATTTGAAACTTGTGCCAGCTCGCTAATCCGATCGCTTCGTAATCCAAAACGTGCTGTAATCCGAACGATTTCGCAATTTGCGCAATTCGCGAATTTGAAAAACATATGGAGGCGAAAATTTTTGTGCTGACCAAATCCTCCGAAGCCGTGAAAGTTTTTAACATAGCCATCAAATGGCCTGAAGAAGTCGTCCAGAACTCTAAGGAAATTATGGTTTTGAGACGAATGTGTGATTAAGCCCTTGAACACAAGTTACGTTCGTTTTTTTAAAATAAAATATCTGATTTTTTCAAGCTAAAATAAAAATGTAATTTTTTTAAATTATTCATTCAGTACCTAAATAAAAATGTAAAATAAAGAACATTTTCATAAACCGAAATTTCCTTTTTTGTCTCATTGTTCTCAAAACACTCAGTTATCCGAACGATTCCCTAATCCGAACGACCCACTGCACGATTTCATTTCAGAATATTTTTTTGTGGTTTAAAAATTTGAATTTTTTAAATTTTGAATTTCGAATTCAAGGGTTCGATTGAGATTGAGATGTGCTTATTATTTTCTTATATATTTATGTAATATAATTTTAGTCCAATATAAAGTTTCATTTGAATTGGCTAAGTAATCGTTACATAATTGTGGGTTGGTTCACGAAAGTCGTTAGATTCTAATAATATAACATAATACTCACTGGCAAGGATTGATATCCGCATTCTACTGTTTCAACTAGTATCTACCCATATATAATATTATAGATACCTACCATACATAGTTATAGTATAAAATTTACTCCACAATCGGTTTGAGACCAGCAATGGCTACTTCAACTAATAAAATAGAACTTGCCAATCAGGAGTGCAAATTACTTTTAATATATCCAAATCGTGCGACTCAATATTCATGATAATTTTGAATCTAATATTGCGATAATCGTGTCAAAAAGTAGACGCTTTGATTCGATTATAAAATAAAAGTTGCAAGTCTGAATGAAACGCAAGTATTTTCCACTACAACGACAAACCATCACACCGTTTCTCAGAAAGGGTAGGCAGAGAGAATGGACAGTCACACTAATCTATTCTGACATACCTCTCTAGTTTCCCTTACATTCATACAGCGAGCCATACACGCACGTCAATTCTTCCGACTTCTAACATGACCGACCTTTAAAATTGGATTAATTTGGTCATGCGTTTTTCATGGACTTCATAATCCATTCACATCGTTCACGTATACTTTCTTTATCATTCTTTCTTCATCCATGCGTTCTGTGTCCAAATAAATACAGTGATCCTTTCATAAATTTGTTCATAATACTTTCTTCCTCTATACATTCCTTTCCGATATCAGCATTTGAAATTCTGTCGTACACCGTTTTACCACACATACGTCTAAGGCATCTCATCTCTACCGTATTTATTCTGCTCTCTCCTTCTTCTGTTAGTTTCATGTTTCGCTTCCATAAATAAATTTTCCATTAGTTGTTTATAATCCAATCCACTATCCACTGTTATACGGATTTCATAACATTAGACAATTTTCATAACTAACTTACCAACCAAGGAATACATAAAAATAATGGATCGCCATAATTTCATTCCTGACATACTTCTCTCGCTTTCTCAACATTCATACATCGTGTCATGCACGCACCTCGACTCCTCTCGCGGCGAACATTTTTAATATTTGATTGATCATACCACGTTCTCAGTCTTCCCTAATTTCTAGTTCCGTTTACGTCGTCTATATATACTTTCTTTATCATTCTTGCTTCATTCATTCTTTCCATGTATTAAAATCATTTTAATAACCCTATAATAATTTGGTTCATAATTATTTTATTCGGACTGCATTCCCTTCCTATAATTACATTTGCCACACTGTTTTATACAGATTTACCACACATTTGTTTAAGAGATAAATACGCTTTTTCTATAACAAATTTTTCTAATTAAAATTGTACGTTTTAACAGCTTATGTAGACAGTTTCGGTGTTTATTTAATACAAGTACGATCAATGCCCTTTATTTATACATTGTAGATAGGTAAGAGTTCGAACTTATAAATCGGCATTATAGTCTTAAGAACAACTCATTATAAGTATAATATGATATCAGTGTGATTGTCATATTGTCTTTAGTCTGGTGTAGAATTCACGTGGCAATAAAATGGCGATAGATTAGCTACCTATCACATGTCACGAGAATCAACATAATAGCTAAATATAAATAATATACAGTAATTGGGTTCAAATAACCTGTTGTACACAAAAAAATGAAATATATGTCCACTGCGGTTACTATCCATCCAGTAGAGGTTATATTATTATCTTATTATCAAATCTCGCAATCGTACGTAATTTTCTAACTAATTAACTTACCATCACGCCGTTTCCCCGGAGGGGTAGGCATTGAGGATGGACCGCCATACCTCTCGAGCATCCTCTATGTTCATATATCGTAACTTGCGCGTTTTTCGATTTTTTCGTCTTTTTGGTCATGCCATATATTTATTGATTCTTGAACAATGGTGCAAAACTCCATATTAAATAATTAATACGAATGAAAACGTCAGATTTCTAGAAGTTTTATTATATTTTATGGGAATGACATGTTTCGCACTTCTAAGGCATTAGCAATACATTTGATATATATACAGATTTGATAATGCCTTAGAAGGGCGAAATATGTCATTCTCTTAAAATATAATAAAACTTCTAGAAACGCTTTCATTCGTATTAATTATTGGTCATGCCATGTTTTCCTCGGCCATCCTCGGCTTTTTTTCCATTCACACTGCTTGGTATACAAATGTTTAACCATTCTACTCTCATCCATTCGTACCAAATCTTTCAGAATCTTTTCATTACGTCATGAGTCCAGTTTGTATATTATAAATTATTACCCTATAAACAGGATCCATTTTTTGTTCTATACATTTGATTTATATAATTTAAAAGTATTTTTTTAGTTGTTTCGTGGGAATTTTCTATCAAAAATATTTAGGGCTGCCACTTTTCATAGCGAATAGAGAATTAAAATCGCTTGAGTAGTATTATTATATAACTGTTTAAATTGCGAATAAACGTGTGCAAATAATATCAAATTATTTCAAACAAATTGTTATTCAAGTATTTGTCACATAAGAAAGTGGCTGGCTTTTATAAATCGCATATTGTCATTTCTCCGCGCATCTGGTACTTGTAAGTTAGTAGAAATATTCAAAAGTTTCCGGCTTCAAGGTATAAGGAATATATATTGTTAATTACCGTTTATAATTTTGCAGGAGCAAGGAAGGTGCCTCCACGTGTGGCGTTACTTTAATGAACGATACCTAACGACACTTCATCTTCTTCTTCAAGTGCCCTGTCGGGTCCCCCCAACGTTGGCGATCACCTCGGCGAACCTGTCCCTGTCCTGCGCCGCTCGGAACAGCTCCTTCACACTTCGGATACCGGTCCACTCCCTCACGTTTCGCAGCCAGGACATTTGTCTCCTTCCGGGCCCTCGGCGTCCCTAAACTTTCCCCTCCAATATCAGTTGGAGAAGGTGGTACTTTGATGTGAGATCTTTACTCAGATGTGAGATCTTTTGTTAGCTGATAACAGTTCCCTGTCAACCCTAGCTCGCCTCAGGACTTCGGTATTGGTAACCATATCTGTCCAGGGAACTCTGAGCATTCGGCGATGGAGCCACATTTCAAATGCTTCCAGGTTTTTCATCGAGCTTACTTTCAAGGTCCACGTTTCACATCCGTACAATAAAACAGACCACACATAGCATTTGATCATTTTCTGGCGGAGTTTCAAGTTTACGTTATCATTGCAGAAGAGTGATTTCATTTTATTAAATGTTCCCAAGCGTTCTGCCACAATGGCAAGAGAAAAAAAGCGAAATGGTCTTTTTACGGCCATCCCTACAAAACTATCTTGCCGTTGACACGACAAAAAAGAAGAATGCTTTTGTTCTGTAAACAATTTAATAACCTTTGTATACTGCTTTTTTATTGTACATATGAACTCATGTCGTCATCAGCTTGGAATTTCATAATGACGAATTTTTTAGACAATGTTTTCCACTTTTGAGTTTGTTCATCTCGACATGTTTTAAAGGTTTTACGCCTTCATTATCTGGAGAACGATATAAAACTAAAATTATATCGTTCTCCCAATGATGAAGTTATAAAACCTTTGAAATATGTCAAGAAAAATAAACTCAAAAGTGGAAAAAACAGTGTTTTTCATAAAATATCATTTGTATACTTCATTAAATATTCTGATTTCAGGTCACTGAAGGTGACTGACTATATACCGAAAACAATGGTCATCACAACAATTACAGTTGGTAACCATAGGGCAAGATAGGGATTTATTCCATTTCTTTTTTTATTGCCAATTTTATTTTATTGCAGATTAAAGTTGCATTTCTGTGACATTTGATTGCATTTATCGTCTTTAAATGTAAGCTCGTGAGAAACATATATGCCTTCACATATCTGACTGCCGATCATTTACATAATTTTAATTGTATACGTAATTTGAATCCGATGAATTTAATACTTAATATTTTAAACAGTCCATTGTTTTGACCGAAACACTATGACACTTCAATATTATTACTGTTAAAATTTATTACACTGTTATATATCACAATTTATTTTTATTTACCGAGTGTCGCGACAGTTGTTTCGCCAACCGATGTTGGCATCATCAGGTGCTACAATAAACTAAATATTTTCTTTATTGTCCTTATGACGGTAGCTTCTGAAGCTCACTACGTATAACGTGAATACTTTACTTTGTACCTGTAGAGGTAAACGTCTTTTGAAAGCAAACACCATTGCGTGTTGTGAATTCACAAAATGCTCTTCTTAATTTATTATAAGGTGGAAAGATTTGTATGAGTAGCACGTTCTGCTTACACGAGAAAAACGTTTGTCGGGATCACTATCTTCTTGCACTATAAAAATGCATAGGTGCCTATACCTAGTGATAGTATACCAACGTATTTATGAATCAACATACGAAACAATAACTGAAACATCAAATTCGTTCATACCGATATTAGATTTTTTTTTAATAAACTATAAAATAATAAAGAGAATAATGATACTAATCACATATTTATTATATGTTATACTTTGATGAAAATAAGATTTTTTGTAATGTGCTATTTCAAAATAATATTACTGCTTTTTATAGAAAATGTCCATTGTAACTCATAGATATTTTGAATATGATTTTTTAAAAATAGGTTTTTATCTACGTATTTGTCTTTGGACCTAATTATTGTAATCTACGTGGTTTGGACCCAAGCTTCATCAGGGCAATATGACAAGTTGTTATATTGCCCTGATGAAGCTTGGATCTAAGTGAAACTAGTTGTCATCAATAATAATGTTATCTTATTTTATATCTATAAGTTTAAAATGTCTAACCACAATGTGAGTGGATCACATGAAAATTTAATTATTATAAAACTTTTAGAAAACAGACTTTAGTATTAACTATATCAGAAATATGTTAATTATAATTCATATGGAAACACGGAACAAGTGTACCGAAATCCTTTACCGATATCGGCCAATTCATCCGACACAAACTGTTTTAATAAGACTAGCGATTGGAATTTCAATGATAAAGTGCTGACCCTCTGTTGTGACACCATGACCTTGCAATCAGGTCGTATCAATGGTGGAATGGTTACATTTTTTTGCCGCCATCACGTCTACGAGTTTGAAGTAGTATTGAACAGCGTAGTCTGAACAGCGTAGTTCAGTAGTCTGAATCAGCAAGTTTTAATAAGCCAGATGTTTTTCTTTTCAAAATGTTCAATGAAAATTGGAAATTGTAAGAAATCGTAAAAGCACATTTTAATAATCACACGAGAGTTAATAAGTAGGCGGTGATTTTTGTTGATGTGGATATAAAATTAGACCACTATGCATAACCCCCCAATTTCGTTGGATGGCAGGAACTATTTAATCTCTGAAAATATCTCTTCTTCCACTTAACTAAGGCAGGTAAAGCAAGATATGTATAGTTTATTCACTTCAGGGATAATATTTGCAATAGTGTGAGCATCACCTAGCTAATTGGTTATACTTGTGAAAAGCTATCTGATTGAAGGGCATTTGATTCATCACAAAAAAATAATTGGTGATATGAGGGACGCCCATGTGGAGTGATCGGCAAACCGCGGATCTTCCATGAAGGGCATGTTTAAAATACATTAATTTAAAATTGTTTTACTATGAAACGTGGACCTTGAAGGTCAATTCAACGAACAGACTGGAAGCATTTGAAATGTGGCTCCATCGCCGAATGCTCAGAATTCCCTGGACAGACATGGTTACCAATACCGAAGTCCTGAGGCGAACTAGAGTTGACAGGGAACTATTATCAACTATCAAGGTTCGGAAAATTTCACATCTGGGTCATATACTGCGTGGGGAAAAGTACAACCTTTTCCAACTGATATTGGAGGGGAAAGTTTAGGGACGCCGAGGGCCCGGTAGGAGACAAATGTCCTGGCTGCGAAAGTGAGGGAGTGGACCGGCATCCGAAGTGTGAAGGAGCTGTTCCGAGCGGTGCAGGACAGGGACAGGTTCGCCGAGGTGATCGCCAACGTTGGGGGGACCCGACAAGGCACTTGAAGAAGAAGAAGAATTTAAAATTAAATTTAATAGTATTTGAATATTAAATGTAAACAACAAATAAACTTGCTTTTTCAAAATTTTCCAAGAAAATTTAGGGCCATTGTTTACATGATAATATTTATATTTAAAAAATAAAATTGTGATATGAATTCATGAATAAAATTTCTACAAATTATAATAAACACTCAAGCTTTATTCAGTAGGTCTAGAATTAACTCACTTCAAAAAGCAGGGTTCTTGTAAATGGCTTTTAAAAGAAATTAATTTTCAACGTTGCTGATATTTGGCACTTTTAACTAAAGAATTTGCCGACCACTCTCCTATTGTACATATTATATTTTCATTGAATAACTTTATTGCCATAATAAGACGCGGATCAAGTTATGAGTTATGACATTGCATTCCATCAATAGACCTAACAGTTAGGCGACGTTCAACAACGTGATCTGAATGTTTTTCACTCATACGCACTTGCACATAACTAAATATCCGATAGCTAACGGTAGAAGCGAAGCATATGCCTTTCATCCACGCCTCGTAAAACTGCCGCCAGTTTATAGTTCAAATCACGTCCTCATTATTAATGCAGAATGCACTTCGGCTGTACCTACGAAATAATACTTCTTATGCTAATTTTTAACTAGCAGGAGAATGCCAGGATAGCTACCTGAATAGATGAAACGAGCGTCAATGGGGTTCTGGGAAAAATAAGAACAAGCTAGTACCTAATTGGTTGTAAAATACACTCTCTGCAATGTTCCTGAATATTCCATTGATCTCTTTAAATATCGTAAGTTACTGGGATATCGAAAGGTTTAGAAAGAGAGTGTTAATATAGAGCGTAGATTCTCAACCAACGAGAGATGAATGGTTAAAATGTTGTACATAAGCAGTGTAAGTGGAAAGAGAAGTCGTGGAAGACCGAAGAAAGCATGGCACGACCAAATTAATGGCGGCCACATTCTTAGTCGGAAAAATCAACGAGCGTGTATGTTACGATTTATAAATGTAGAGGAAGCTAGAAAGGTATGTCAGGACACAACGGTATGGCGGTTAGTTAGTTAGTTAAACAAAGCAATCAATCATCCATATATGTATAGAGAGATATAATATAGATATTGTGTAACAATATTCTAATATTTGGTATAGATGTTATAGGATAGGGGCATTGGAATTTTTTTTTGTCCAAAGGGGCGGTAATCCAGAAAAGTTTTTGCACCAATGCTCTATAGGGTACTGATTTTGATCAGCCATTTTACTTTCTTCTCTTATTGTTTGGCTGAGCCTATGTCACATTATGCGGAGTCGGCACTCACAGGACGGGTCTCATTCAGGATCACTTTCCTAGGTCCATCGTCCATTATCATCCTTGCCCTCTTAGAGCTAAAACGATATTCTGGACTCCTTTCACCATTTGACCATCATCATTTCTTATCATGAATATAGATAAAAAAAACACATTATGATTTACATTAGTTAATTTCGTATCACGTACCACAACCTCATGTTTTTAAAATATGACGTAAGAGATTTTAATAAGATAAAATGTTTTTTGAATAAAAAAATTACATACTTATATTTTAGCTAGAGGTTTATCGGGGTCAAATCTTAAGTGTGCAATACAATACAAAAAAGCATACAAGTGAAAAGTGGGTATATAATAACGCAAAATTTTTCCATAAGCAAGTACATTGATTCGCATATATTCATCCTAAAGTAGCTATCACAATTTTTTTATGCGGAAGGCCTTTTCTTATGTGTAATTAGAATTTTGAATCTAAGTCCTTTGTTCTAAGAACTCAGAAATCAAAAGTAATAACTCTGGGTTGTTTCCTCCTTAGAATTTATTATAATTAATTAAATATGTTTTCAAAGAACTCATGTATACTGGTATGTATTATAAATCAATATAATATTTTCACATCCATCTGGTATTATAATGTCATATATAACTCCCTATTAAGGGTCGATGGAAGAATTTGAAAAGGGAATCAATAATGAGTTTTGTTTAAAAAAGCTCTATGATTTAGAACATAGGTTTCCAATCTTTTCTGGGCTACCATACCCTTTACAAGAAAAATAAACGTTCAACGCCCCCCTCTCATAAAAGTTATTCCAAAAAAGGGAAAATGATTGCAATCCATACAATAACAAAATAAACCAATATCTATGTTTTATTTGCTTTATTAGTAGGTACCTACGTGATAAGCGTGTTTTTCTCGTCTTTTTAGACTATATTTTTATCAGCCCACGCTCTCTACTTTTTCTGGGTCTTCTACTGCCTGAAAGTCTAAAACGCCCACAAGGGGGCGTTATCGCCCACTTTAAGAACCTTTTTAGAACATAGGTTCCCAACGGGGGCGGTAGCTGGTCCAAATGTAAATGGGGCAGCCAAAGAGGGCGTCCGTTACGTATGTATTTTTATAAATAGTAATAAAATACTC
Organism: Lepidostoma basale; assembly: GCA_022606425.2. Classification (NCBI taxonomy): domain Eukaryota; kingdom Metazoa; phylum Arthropoda; class Insecta; order Trichoptera; family Lepidostomatidae; genus Lepidostoma; species Lepidostoma basale. The sequence goes on along the minus strand of JAHDVF020001514.1, from coordinate 124,892 downwards.
TTTTCATGCATTAACAATTTAAGAAAAAAATTTTTCTTCTTGGAGTGCCATGTCAGGTCCCCCCGACGTTGGCTATCCCTCTGGCGTAGGCCTCTCTGTCCTGTACCAGAAGAAAGAACTCCCCAACCCTCCGAATCACGGTCCACTCTTTGGTATTCTCGAGCTAGGACATCAATGGCTCAATAAATAAATCTGTGGTCTTCCCACACCGCGCCTACCCTCAATTTTCCCTTTCATGATGAGGTGCAGTAGACCGTATTTTTCTACCTAAACATTTCTTTAGTCCATTGTTTTGGCCGAAACACTATGATACTTTAACATTTTATTAATTTTATTTTATTCATTTTATTTACTCAATTTCATCAAGAACTTCAAAATAATATCAAAGAAATTATTCAAATTGACTTAGGAACAAATACACATAATGATTCGAAAAATCACGAAAACTTTACCTTTGATATATTATTGTAACACCTGATGATGTCAACATTGGTTGATGAAACAGCTGTCGTAGAATAAAATACAATTGTGATATAAAAACAAAGTTTTTTCATTAACAGTTATATTTTTTTAATACTTTTGATTTATTTAATATAATTATTGTGGGAGATAGGGCGATGAAAAATATTTTTCTTGTAAAAGGGGCGGTGGTCCAGAAAAGGTTGGGAACCTATAATTTAAAATAATACACTTGTGTCTGCTGCATCCAGGTGATTTATAACGATAGCAATATTGCAATTGAATTAGGTGAAGAAAATTTCATCTAATGTTGAATAAACAAGATTTTTTAAATTTGTCTATTATAATAATTTTCCTTTTTATTTTCAAGTTTAAATTCCTATTTTTCCCGTTAATTTAAAAATATTAAAAATTATATGGCGGACTTTTATAACTACTTTCTTGGCCTATTGTAGGTTGTAAGTTCATCACTAAATAAATTTACACATGAGATATAAACTATTTTTTATTATTATTGAGCATTGAGTCACCTCTAATAGATGTAATTTTACACCGAAGTAGTAATTTATTGGGAGTTGAATTTCCCGAACATAACTGACAGATAAACCATATTTCCTGATGAGCAAAAAAATGTTGCATTGTTTCAAATGAATTGTCTGACAATTAGTGTCGTAGTACAATAGTCTCATTATTTCAATTGTAATAATTAATCGAGCATATGAAAGTATGTTATACACTAACAATTAATTGCATTAAAACATTTGGATAAAATCTCACGCATGTACCTCTTTTTTAAATTACCTGCGAGTATGCGCCTTGTTATTCTGAGAATTTTTTTGTACTGAATATAATATTATAAAATATAATACACAAAAATAATTAACTAACTTAATTTTTCACAACTGTTCATTTCATTCCAATTTTGTCTCTATTTGAGATTAAAAAACAAAAACAAATAAGCGTTTAATGTATAAAACATCTCATATTACAATAGTAAAAACAGTTACTGTGTTTTATTTATTTATTTTAAATATTATATTGTAAGAAAATACTAACACTATTGATTTAAATAGACGGTTTTGTACAATTTTCAATGTAAACGCAATTATTTTATAATAGTAAACACGATTGTTTAGTGGTTTTACTTGGATTTAATTTATATATTATAAATTATATAAATTTTGACAAATTTGTTTCGCCTTGCGAGGGCATTCTCAAACGAAGTTTATGTTTATTCATAATTGATCAAAGAACCGGGTCGTGTCCAGGATTATACCCTTCGTCCTCCTGATCTGAAGCCAATCATTCTGTCCCTTAGACTACAGATTAATGGAATATATTATTATGATTTTGATTCATGAGATTGTTGGAGAATATTGCTCTGATTTTGATTCAAAGGATTGATTGGAGAATATTGTTATGATTTTGATTCAAGAGATTGTTGGAGAATATTGTTATGTGAATTTGATTCAAGAGATTGTTGGAGAATATTATTGTGATTTTGATTCAAGGGATTGTTGGCGAATATTTTTACGATTTTGATTATTAGGATAATTGTGTCTACTAATTAGAGTAGTTTCTAACTATTATAGTAGTTTTATTCTGTTCCCAGAAAAACAATTTACATCTTCGTCTCTATTGAGATACAATTAATCCTTATAAAAAAATTATTTGGGATTTAAGAAATAATATATAAATGAAAGTTTTATTTTTATCAATAATAATAATACAAATATAAATGCAATAAAACATATTTTACTATTTATGAAAGGAGCAAATATTTTTTATAAAATTTTACTCAAACACCATCTAGCGGCAGATAATAGAAACACCAGAAAGTTTTGCTAGTCACTAACATTCAACTAAAATCAAAGCAGTCTCTTAAACCTGTTCCATAACAAATTTACTGAAGTGCCTTCATTGGCAGTAATCTCATCTTCCACAGATGTCGCTTAATTTTATACCTCTATATTTATTTTATTTATAAATATCTAATAATACACAAAATATGATCTGATTTAATTATACTCGTAAATTCTTCGATCGCACATGGTTCTTTTGAAAGATAATTGGAAAGCTTTTTAAATTTTGTTATTGATATATTTATTTGCATGTTTTATTGGCATTCTAAAAACAGCATGTATGGTAAGGAAGAAATAATAGATAATTTATTTTTCAATACATTTATTCAAATTCTTTACAGTTGCATGTGGGGTACATGTATCCTACTTTGATAATGTAAAAAATCGAGACATAATTACGTAAATATATTTATGTAAACTCCGAAAAAATATACACAGATTGTTTCTACTCACTAATTGTTCTGACACACTGTTAGGCAATATATTGTACATAGAATTAACTCAAAATCCGCCTTGAGAATACTCAAACCTTTATAATAATACAATTATATTAATTATATTTACATTTACAAATATTATGTTAATTCATTTGGTCGTCATTTGCGTTTATGTATTGTGATGTCATTATTGTCTGCAGATGTAGCTGTAAACATAAGGTGAGCATTTTACCCTTTTTATATATAATTTATCTTACTTTTTATGTAGGCGAATATTTGTGAAATGTTATATTTTCATAATTAGTATGTGAATATTGTGAAATTCCTGAAAAATTGAAAAAAAAAATGTGTTGGAAGATTTTACTTATAATCCATTGTTTTGGCGGAAACATTTTGACATTTCAACATTATTAACTCTTTAAAAAAAAACGCTGCTATAGAATATCACAATTGTTTATAATTCTTTCGAAATTGTCGCGACAGCTGTTTCGCTAACCGATAACGATTAACAGAACGAACCGATCCGATCCGTTAACTATATTCTCATAATATCCGCAATATAAGAAGTCTTTAAAATGCAATTTTATTATTGTTTGTCTATAAAAAATGTAACATTTGTGTGATTTCTTTACAATATTATTCAAGAAATTTGAATATTTTTTTTACATAAAAATCGTTTTTATTTATCATAATTTTATATGTGTTTTCTGGAAGCGTAAATATGCTGCTTGATTACGAGGTTTGTTTTACTTTGTGCTTTGTTTAAGGTTATTTATTTTTAAATGTTGAGCATATTTTTATACCACAAATATACATAAACGCAGATGAAAACTCTTGTTGATTTCATAAATCAGAAAGAATTCGAAAAATTAATACAATTAAACGCTTAGGAACTACATACACAACAGCTATGCATATCCGTAGTATAGCTAAACTAACAACTAACAGCAGATAGTAAATGGTAAATTATTCTGAGACTAGACATGATATTGTTGAATTTCTATGTTCACAGAACGAATAAATTCTGTACAGGTTTATAAACAGGGAAAATTGAGTTAACTCCGTGATACCTTTGATTCGAAGCTAAATTAGAACCAACCAAAACAACGATAATGTTTAAACATGTTTTAATTATATTAGGTATATTATACATAACAAGAAGGCATATTTTATTATGATATTCAGTTTATGAAAAACTTATTTATTAATAAAAAACTAATTATCATGTAGTAGACAGCAATGACAAAATTAACGGTTTGTTATTATTTAGATTATAGGGTATTTTTAAAAACTTTAAAATAATTAACTCTCATGGATGACCGAATGAGTTTTTACAAAGTTACTATTTATCACGGAGTTAGCTAAGGTTGTGTTACGCAATTCTTAAAAAAAAACTTAATAATAGATAATGCCAGCATTATACCAAAGTTATAAATAACTAAATTTTAGTAAATAAGTACAAAATAATCACTTATAAGTACAATTTCAATCGTCTGAAAGTAAACAGCAAACTTATTTAGTATACCTACGTAATGTTATGCATATGTATGATACATACTATTTTATGGTACACGCGTACATACAGAGACTTGTAAATGATATGAAGTAATCAATTTTCTTCTATATTTTAAATTGATAAAACGAAAAAATATTATAGATTTTGAATCTTAAATTCGGTCTTCTTGTTTGTATAATAAACGATTTTATACCCCATTGTGCGGGTGGCTTCATTTGCAGTAGTAAATAAATTGGCCTCGAACTGTGGTTGATTACATTTACAGCCCAGACAAATAGTTCCAGTTCATCATAATATTACGTACAATTTTGTTATAAGGAACTGAAGTAAAAAGGTTTATAAGATACATTCAAATATGAGCTGCAAATGTAGTCTGACACAGATCGTAATATTTTTTGTACTGCATATGTAGCCAGGCGCACTATAAGGGTTTACGAACTATTTAATGCCACACCACTTACTAGTCTATAGTAAACACAACAGAATCACCTTTTAGGCACAGTTTTAATACGTTTTGTACGTATTTATATCAAAGCTTTGAAATAAAGTAAGGAAAAGTTTATCTTATCCTATGGCTCTAATAATAACAATAAAAATACACATATAACACGAAATGCAATATTTGGAGTACCAACCTTGAATAGCGTTCAAACATTATTTTTTGACGATTTTTTTCAGTTAATTACGAGTAAGTCGTTTATAGCCATCTTCTCACGTTTTATTATTTCTAACAATAATAATTGTCGGCATTAAACAATCAATACATGATCTTCCCAATTCATATCTCTCTCACCTTTATTCGGTCGATTGTAAATTGAAGTATAAGAAGAATAAAAATAGTGATATCATTTGAATTATTTATAAGTATAAATTTGCAAATAGAGGGACCACTTAGAACGAATCGAAATATGGAAATTACTTAAGTAATTGTTTTGCGTGACGTTAAAATTAATATGTTGATAATTACAGAAGCACACTAAAAATGCAGCAATTAAAAAAGTAGTCGATACGTTATTATGTGAACATTTAGATTTTTCTATATATGTTATTGATTTTTTTAATTACAGATTATAACGTCTCACTATCTACACTTTATATTGTAACTTTAAAAATTTAAGTATATTAAACAACTCTGTTCTTTCACAACACTCAAGTTAATTAACTTTTTGATAGTAAATAAATAGAACGATCATTGTAAGGTGAAGAGCTGTCATATCCAATTATGTGTTTCTTTTTTATTATTTTATACAAAAGTGGGAGTATTGTAAAAAATAGATAAGTAAGAACTTGATATAAAACTTTATACATATTTTTGTACTAAAAAACATAATTGCATTTAACGAAACGTAAATACTTTCAGTTTATTTTTCATTGTTGACAATCAGTAAAAAAAAATCTTTGTGATATATATAAAATTTGTTATTTCACTTGTTCTTTAGTTTTGATCGGTTTCGTAAGTTCGCTTCCATCTTCTGGGTGCCATAGATCAAAGATGACAACAAAACATGACAGCAGAACAAATGTGACTTAATAACAAAGATGTCGAAATCGGTCAAAATAAACAACAAGTGAAATAAAACTAAATACTCGTATACACGTATATACGAAATTGGAAGAATCAACGTGCGTGTATGATTCTCTGTATGAATGTGGATGAAGCTAGACAGGTGTGAGGATAGAGTAGTGTGGCTGTCTAATCTCTCTTTCGGGGAAACGACAAGATCGTGTGATTGTGTTGGTTTGTACACGTATGTACATAATTATGAAGATTTTTTTATTGTTACCAAGAAATTTCAAATAACGACATGTTTATTTTGACAATAAATAATTAATTACATTGTTTCATTTACAAATCATAGTACTATTGCACTGATTTGTGAAATTAAATAGGCCGATGGAGTGTGGGGAATTTAAAAGTTGATAATTAAGCTTTTCTGAACATTGATTGATGTAAAGTGTACATAAATTAAACTGGTTTAGCCTAAGGTTCACAGTATGGCCGTGAGACTGGGAGCCCTTTTTATTGACAATCAACTAAAATCATTAACTCTTACAGTTGATAACTTTGAACATTGAGTGGGAGTGAAATAACAGACCTGTTGTAAACTAGATACAAATCTCAACATAATACATACAATACATACCTACATATTTCTGTTAGAAGACAATATGCTCGGATAGTAGGCAATATATCGTTAAACGCACAATTATTATTAAATCGTCAGACTGATTTAAAAAGAATTCTTGAAGCCATAAAATATTAAAACATCTTAGAAACATAAAATATTATAGTGATCGCCATTGAAGTACTGTAATGAAGAAAACGTCACCACGGATGCAGCAACACACACACGAGTTTAAAATGTCAGTTAAGATAATATTGTATACAATCTACGCCGTTTTCGGTTCGGATATCGTGTAGGGTCCATTGTGGTTTGATGTGTTTTGTTTCTGTGTTGCTGACCTGTAAGGTAATCATACAATTAATATCATATATAAAATGTTTTCGAAATAATTGTTCTTATTATAATATATCACGATTCTTTAGAGAGTGTGAATGGTTTTCTTTAAATGACGAAATGGCATAAAAACTTAATATTGAAATTAATATGAATGAAAATGCCCGTTTTCTAGAAGTTCTAATATATTTTATGGGAATGTCATGTTGCGCATTTCTGAGTAAAAAATAACTTAATATTGTATAAAAAATAAAGATCATAGACGTTATATATGTACATAAAGATTTGAGATGTGTAGTATGTAAATTGAATGTTATAACTGGGGTCACCAAATTTTTTCATTAGTTAAAAGAAAAACATAAAATATAAATTACTTTTCTTGGTACTGCACACTGTTGAGGGATTTGTTTGCAGTTTCCGGAAGTAACAGGACGCACAGTCCCCCCACCACTCCCACGACTCCCGTCACTATCATTGGCATTGGAGTTTTCTAAAATCAAATAAAAAAAAATGTTTGAAATTTTATATGAAAGGCATAAAACCATTTGTACGTTTATATAATAATATAGGTGTTAAATTCATACCATTGTCCACACGTAAGGTATGCACACAAGAGAGACCCCAGCTATCACTTGACTGACTCCGACTCCTAAATTCCTCATCAGAGTCGGATACAACTCTGCCGTGTACATGGGAAGAACTCCATTCGTAGCACTGATCAAAAATTTACTGATCATCACACAAGTTATCTTCAACCAGAGCTTGTCGCTGAAACTTTCCACTATGGAAGCGGCCAGACAGCCGACCCCAGCAAACACAATCGTGAAGCAAATTGGATATCTTCTTCCCAGCTTCATGAGGATCGGAATACTCAGAGCTATGGCGGGTATCTCAACAACTCCGGAGAGCATAGCCGTGACGTGAAGATCTCCACCAAAAGAGCTAATGTTTAGAACAAGGCCATAGTACACCAGAGTTGTGGCCCCCCATATCACGAAAATGCAAACAGTTATTTTTCCCATGGGGTTTCTAAATATATCCAACATGCTCGGAGTAGTTTGTTCTTGTTCAACGGGCTTATCATCGGGTTGTAAAATTTTGTCGATGGAAGCTGGTAGTTGTCGCTTGTTCACTTTACAAGCTTGTTGGAGGACTTCTTTCACCTCTGCGATTCGACCCATTGTGAGTAACCATCTAGGAGATTCTGGAACTACCCACCTACAAATCGAATACATTATTTTGTTTAATTCATCAAACATCTATTTCCTTAAGAAATATGAATAGTAGAAAAAGATTTGAATATTACCAAAGAGTGATGAGAAATATTCCAGGAAGAGAAAGCGCCAGTTGCAGGTGTCTCCAATTGGGTAAAACTATTGAGAGCGCCGCTACCAAGATGTACGACACTGGGAGAGGGAAAAAGTTGCATATTCCAGCAATCGTCCTCCACTTTCCTCCGACAAGTTCGACAGAAAGAACAAATCCAGAGAACACCACAGACACGCAGAAGAATCCGAGAATCACGCGAAGCCCCAAGTACAGCTCGTACCACGGGCAGAAAATAATCGCAATGGCGAACAATGTCTGCATTATCAGGGCGGAGATTAAAGTCTTCTTCCTTCCAAATCTATCGGATATCATCCCGCTGACTACTCCCCCCACCCCGACTCCCAGAAGAAACAATACTTCTGCTACGGTGTTGAGATAGGACCTGTCGCAAACTAAGTTCCATTCTGAAACTATGGTCCTGCCTAAGGTGCTGGTGTCCCATTCCCATCCCGCGCAAGGGATCAACTCTGCTTGTGGACTTATCCCGCTTTGGACTTCCTCGAGAGTAATGGCGGACCAGTTCAAATTCTTAATTGAACAGCTTCCATCAGGCTGACTGAAGTTTCTCCAGGCGCCGACAGATACTCCGGAGAGTTGTTCAGGAATAGCGCACCAAAAGTCTTCTGTAGCCGCCTGAAATACAAAGTTATTATTATTCAACAATACACTACGTAAATGTTTATAAATACCACTTTCAGTGTATTTCATATTATAATGAAAACTGTTCTTTCCTAATGTTCACAACATTACATCCTTTGTAAATTTAATTAAATTACTTTCTCTAGGGAATCATTGTTTCATCAACGGTTTTTACCCGTGGAAACTTTTAATGCTTGTGTAACTATAATTTTCATTATAATTAACCCTTAAATACGAGTGGAAGAGAAAACACATGCTTGTTTGTAGCACGGTGGGGAAAACTTGCATTTTGAATTTTATTTTTAACCAAGCAATTTGGCATTTCAAATTTAATTCCCAGCCAGATTAAGTTACTAGGGAAATATTTTTCGCTGGATGATAAAATAAAAATTTTCTTCTATAAATAACCAAATTTTTTTTTTCCTTATAATGTTAGGTAAGTAATATAGTATCCTATATTTATAGACATTTATCATAGTATAATACTAATCATTTGATATTTTTGTATAAACCAGACATCAAATATAATTATGTATTACTCTCAAAAACATTACTTTAAGAAAACAATCAAAATATATATTTAAATTTAAAAATGTTTTTTGTAAATATAATATGCGTAAATAAATTAAGTGTATGTATGCTATTTAATACATAATTTGATAAATACTTGTACTAAGAAATTTATCATTTAAATCATAATGCAATTGTATTTAAAAGTATGAAGATAAGATTTCTGACCCAGACAATTGTAAATATAACATAGTAATCTAGAGAGTTGTTAACCTGTTTTAAATTAATTATCATACAAGGTCTTTTGTTATCGCATTAAGAAGTATACTTAACAAGAGTAAAACACTTATATCTTAAAGTGTCCAATTGCAAAAACCTAAAATTAAAAATAAATAAAAATGTCGTTAATCAACATATGATTTCATATATTTATTATTTATGTTTTATATTCAGAATAATATACGTTTTCTAGAATTTCTTATTGCGAGATATTAACATGTTTTGCCTGGCTAAGACATTATCAAATATGATATTTAATAAATTAAATGAATTGATTAATTGAATTTAATAATATTTGATAATGTTCTAGCAAAGCGAAACACGAACATCTCACTCCCTTATATATCTACGTTTGATTGATATAATGTTTATGCAATAAACAACCTTCGTGGTGCTATGACAGTCACACTGAAGGTCCCGGGTTCGATTTCCGGCGATGGCAGTGCGAATCCCAAATCCCAAATTAATAACACGGTCAGCGCTAGTTTCTTCCATCTAAGACGATTAAAATCCGTCAAAAGGAGTATTCCCCATGACACTTTCAAAACTCTTGTAAATTCCTTCGTTGTGTCACGACTTGATTATTGTAATGGAATTTATGCAAACATTCCAAAACAACAAATAAACAAACTTCAATCTGCGTTCAATGCAGCAGCAAGGCTCATTAAAGGCATTCCAAAAAAGTCACATATAACACAACATCTCAAAGAACTTCACTGGCTTAAAAGTCCAGAAAGAATCCAGTATAAACTCTGCTGGACAGTCTTCAAAGCGCTACATGGAATGGCGCCAAGTTATATATCAGAACTCTGTATAACGGACAGCCTAAATTCACGGAAATCCACACTTCGCTCGGCAAACTCCTCAGCAATAGGAAGATTAGTTGAGCCGAAGCGTTGCCCCAGTACAAATTTCGGGGATCGAGCGTTCGCGGTAGCCGGTCCATCAACTTGGAACAATCTCCCTTCACACCTTAGATGCATAAACGATCCGACAGATTTCAGATCTAAATCGAAAACCCATCTTTTTCATATTTCATACCCAATTTAAAAATTTTTACTTTGTTCTACTATACTTTTAAACCGATCGTTTTTTAAGCGGTCACATTTAGATTTTTAGATTTAAAACACGTCTTAATGCGCCCTTGAGGTGATTACATCACAAAAACGGCGCTTTAAAAGTTAGCATATTATTATTATTATTATTGATAGCTATACCCTTTAATAAAAAAAACGTACAAAGGTCAGAAACACCCTTTCAGAGATAACAAAGGTCACGTTAATGTATGCGTTGTAACGAAAACAAAGTTTTATAGACCTTCCGACTCATTTCAACCCTTAAACGACTCGCCGTTGGTAATATAAACAACGTTTTTTTTCTTCCTCTATTGGTATTAAAATAATTTATCCTTGTCCGTGGTTATCTAAAGGATATTACTAGTTTTTATAAAGTTTTATTTCTATATTAAATTATTACCAACGTTCGAACGTTGGGAATCACTCCTTTGGTTGATCGCGTAGATTTTCACGGTTGGTAGCAATATATTTTTTAGGATCTTGGGAAAATCCGTGTAACTTGTTATTCTGTATAGAATTGATATCCGAAACGTCGGTCCAGAGAGACGAGTTACACGGATATTTCCAAGATCCCAAAAAACACTATTTAGGTTATTCACTTTTTTTTAAATTTAGTTATTTTGTGTATTCAAAATTAGTTTTGTCGGGGTTGACTTACAATGAAGGTCGGAGAGAATATGTGGAAGGTGCAGGGGAAGGAGCAGAGCGAGAGGAGGAAGGTCAGCTTGAGCTGCCAGGGGCCGTAGTTGCCGATGATGTTGGCGATGGGGTCGCTCTCGTCTTTCTCGGGCGTCGGCGGTCTCTTCTCCGCTGAACTCTCTCTCTGCTTCGCCATGACTGAAAATGATAAAACAACAGCGTGTTAGCAAAACTGAGAAAGCTATATTATATTTTGTTTCATGAAATATGATATAATACAATCAAATGATTTTACTGAAATCTCTTCATGGAAGTTCATTTTAAAAAATAATGAAATAAAACGATGTTTTTTAACTACTTCCACTTTTGTCTTTATTTAGACAGCGACCGGTTTCGCCAGGCTCGCTCGCAGGCAGTCTGTCGATGCCAGCGAGCCTGGCGAAACCGGTCGCTGTCTAAATAAAGACAAAAGTGGAAGTAGTTAAAAAAAACATCGTTTTATTTCATTATTATGATATAAAACTCCGCATTAAATATTGAATAAGTATGAAAACTAAATATGAATAAAAACTTCTGTCTTCTTTGAGCTTTATTTAATATTTATCCTTGGAACCATTAAGGATTGTCAGATGTGGAGAAAGAGATACAACACAGAGCTCTACGATCTAACATATACCAGGACGTCAGCGTATTCAAGTTTATAGGATTAACAGAATGCGCTGGCTAGGGGCATTTGCACCGCATGTGGGATCTGGAACTCCCCAAAAGATTGCTGTTTGACAATCCAGTAGGATGAAGAAGAGACTGCGATGGTTGGATGGTGCCATAGCAGACTATCGGGTCCTGGAGTAGCAATACTGGAAGGTGGCGGCCAGAGACAGGACGGGATGGAGACGTTTCTTGGAGGAGGCTAAGATCTACCAAGGGTTGTAACACCGGAGAAGAAGAATGACATGTTTCGCCCTTCTAAGGCATTACCAAATGTTTGATAATGCCTGAGAAGGGCGAAACATATCATTCCATTAAAAATATAATAAAACTCCAAGAAGACAGGCAATTTTTTTAACATTAAATCTTTAATGTGGAGTTTTACATCTTTGTCCAAGAAATAATACATTAATAAAAACGTCTGTTTTCTAGAAGTTTTATCGTGTTTCATGGGAATGATATGTTTCGCTTTGCTAAGTCATTATCAAATATTTAGATGTTCATATCAGTTTATTGCATAACACCGTCAGATTCAGGTGTAAAATTATCAAAACAAACAATTCCAATTATTGTATTCCCATTAGTTAAAATAACTCATTATGGGACCGATTCGATATGGGACCAAAATTTTAAATACGTGTTTAAATGATTACTTGTATTATATTATACTATACTTCTAAGTACATATTATTACGTATTTAGGTTATAAAACTAACGAACCATCACGCCGTGTCTCCGAAGGGGTAAGCAGAAATAATGGACTGCAAAATTCTTCTTTCCTGATATACTTCATTTATACATCGTGTCATGCACGCACGTCGATTTTTCAGACTCCTAACCTTCAATATTTTATTGATTTGATCGTGCCACGTTTTTTTCGTCCTCTATTTCTAGTTCCATTTACATACTTAATTTACCATTATACACTCTATACACAGATTTTCCACAAATCCGTCTAGGATATTTCTGCTACATTTATTCTGCTCTCATCCTTCGTTTGCCTGTTCCATGCTTCGCTTAAGTAATATATTATTTTTATTAAATTAATTAATTCATACTGGATTAATATTTAACACGCTTACTTAAAACAAAGCAAATTTATTAAAACATATTTTTTTTTGTTAAACAAGGGCTTGTTTTGGAAAAAAGGAATATCTCCATATAAATTCAAATGATTTATAATTAGCTTACTTGAGTTTGAGTTCACTTACTGTATGTAACTTTTTGGTAACGCGTTAGGCATCAGACGTGCAATAGAATCGAGTGGAGAAGGATCTTCGAGGCGCTATGCACCACAGAGGTGTGACAAGAGAAGAAAAAGTAGAAGAATTGGCCTTCGTATTAAAAAAATTCTATATTTATCAAAGTATTTCTGTAATGGATGTTTCAATTTAGTTAGTTATTATTTTGGGTTTTTTAGTTTTCTTGGAATACTATTTGGGCCGTGGGTTCCAGCATTCTGTCATGTATGGACAACCTGCATCCTTCCAACCTGCAACCGGGTTCTTTTGAGAATGTCATGGTTTTTATTTTTTCAACTGAGATTATCATATTGAAGTTGGCGGCCGATGTTTGGAATTTATTTAAGAGTCTGAGAGAGATCATAAAATTAAGAAATTCAAACTCAAATAAAAATCTGATTAATCCCAAAATCATTAATTTATTATGCGAAATCATGTGAATTTGTGAAATTACTTAAAGAGCTTTTAATTTAATTGGGTCAGTCTGTATTTTATGTGTAAAATAATATTTGACAAAAATAATAGTGTGTGAAAAAGAAAATCATAGCCGCGAAAAACGTTTGTGAATATTTATGCACCCAAAAAGTGTTATGACTGCCTTGTGTCTAGTCAATTGTACGTAAAATTTCTTTATGTGTATAATTTTTTATTTCCACATGTCATAATACTATCCCAACCTACTCGCAGTGTGTGAATCCGCGAGACAAAATAATGTTAAAAGTCGGAAATCTTATTTATAAATGTGGAGATGATACACATGTTATTATTATTATTTCTGGTCTAAATGACACGGAAACTGGGAGAGGAATTTCGTGAGAAAAAATGACAACAAGGAGCTATGGGAAAATAGATTCGGCAGTCAAAGATCGCGGCGGCTGGGAGCTGGGAGCGGGGTCGCCTTGGATTTGTTTGATTTATCACCCACACCAGCCGCCACATACGGACCATTTATTAGCGCGGTCCAGTTAACACTTTCACGGCGTGATTATATTCACTATTTTATTTTTTAATTAAAAAAAATAGCGCTTATTAAAATGTTGACAGTTTTACTAATCAGAAAAAATGATTGATCGTAATAAAATTAACAATTGATTAATATTATCTTCTTCTTCTTTCCGTGTCCTGTCAGGTCTCCCCAACGTTGACTATCACCCTTGAGTAGGCCTCCCCGTCCTGGGCAGCTCGGAACAGCTCCCCCACGGTACTCAGCCCCGTCCACTCTCGGATGTTCCTCAGCCAGGAAACCCGCCTTCTCCCAACACCTCGTCGACCCTCAATTTTACCCTCCAAGATCAGATGTAATAGTGCGTACTTTTCGCCTCTCAGAACATGGCCCAAGTAGGACACTTTACGGACTTTGATGTTCCTCAGCTACTCTCTGTCAACTCTGGCTCTATGGAGAACGTTTGTGTTGCTGACCATGTCAGTCCAGGAGATGCGTAACATCCTTCGGTGTATCCAAATCTCAAAGGCCTTCAATTGGTTCATAACATTGACTTTAAGGGTCCATTAATATTTAATATTATAATTGATGCAATTATCATATAATTTGCGTCTTTCATATTTAACAAAATGACTGTTATCAAGAAACTTACTATTTTAATTAAAAAAAATATGAACATTTTTGCAACGTTTGTACCATACATAATTAAATGTCAATTTTGATAATGATCTAGGACTCCTAAGCTAGTTCCATTCCATCTATGTATTATAAAACATCAAGAATTTCATCACTAATAAATATGAAATACTAAAATTAAGAAACAATATATAACATCCTCCTCTATAATGTCTTCGACGCAGATGGCGTGCAGAGTACAAAACGAATGTGTGGACACAAAAACGCATCTAACACAAAATTTAATTTCTAACTTATCTAAATAAAACTCCAATAAAAATTTGATACAGAATGTATATAAATGAATTTCTATTTCTCCATTAATTCACCTAATTCGATGATATGATGAGTTTTGATAATTAAAGTAAGTAAACATAACTACATATATGAAGTACAATGCCAAGCAAATGGAAACATAGAATACATTAAAACTTCCAAGAAATTAACGTGTCACATATTTGCGAAAGCATTAAAATGAGATAATTGTGTATTCGGTCCGAAATGTATTAACGTCGGGACGCTGCGTTGTCGGTCGTTTCGCGCGCCGCGACGCGGCGTTTAAGACACCAAGCAGTTGTTTGAAGGAATTCTTTGTTTTTAATTTACCGATTATTCAAAGATTTATCTCCGCCGTGTATTCAAAAATGGATGTGACAACAAAACGCTGGCTCAGATTAGCGAATAAATGATTTTATATAACACAAACAGATGCTGCGCGAGTATTTAGATTTCTAGAATTGTTTTTCAAGCAGATTTTTTTGACAAATTTATAATCTGAAGACATGTATCCAATAAATTATTTTCAGTATTACTATTGCAAATAAATGGCAGTGGGAATACTAGTCTAGCGCTATAGCGGTATTGTGATGAATTCTTTGGCTTAGTACCATCTTATTGGTTGGAATCTTTTTTGTCTCCATTTACTAAATGATTTTCTGACTTAATATTTTTATTTTCAATATTTGTTTTAGGTAGGTATGACAAATTGCCCAATATGTAATAAATAAATTATACAACAACTAAAAATATCTTAAATGTATGCCAATAGAAATACTCATTTTTAAACAAGGAAATCATGGAAGCAAAATCAATTATCTGTATTTGTTCCTTTACGGAAAATAGTGTCCCAATAAGGAAGCTCTTATTAAATTCTTTGGTTATAGTTTTTGAAAAGGAACATAAATTTAATGAATTCATACGCATTTAAAACTTGTTATGTTTCTGTGCAAAAATGTGAGTGGGCTGATAAAAACCTCTAAATTATAAAATTCCACCTAGATCTTAGTGACAAATAATGTTTTTAAAATGCCGCAAAGCACTAGACTAAATGATCATTTTTTGCAAGTAGACGACATCTGGCATGTATAAACTCAATTCATAACGTCAACAATTGTAATTCGTAGATAAGCATAACCATGTATTCGTATGTATATATAAGTATCGACAAAAAACGAATACCCGTTGAAATTATGAATTTTTTTTACAATTTGGTATAAACAAAATTATAAGAATTAGCGCCATCAAAGTTTTTGTGAAAACGGTGTTCCTGGATAAATACATGTATAATACATTTGAAAATAAATAAATTTTTACATCATTTGAAAACAAACAAACAACATTATAGACATATTTTCCTTATATTATAACATTATATTATATATAATATAAAACGAATGAAAATGTCAGTTTTCTAGAAGTTTTGTTATATTTTATGGGAATGACATGATTCGCCCTTCTAAGGCATTATCAAATGTGACGAAATTTCAACTCGTTGCAGTTTATATACACTAGTAAATGGATCAGAATATGGTAATTAACGAAAATTGACGTGACTTTATACATTTTTAACAAAGAATTATTTTTGGGTAGGTCCAGAAATATTGGAAAGTGTTTCTAGGAACTCGTTAAGAAATTTTATGACAATGGCAACATAGTTAGGGGATACTAAATGATATTATATAAATCAAAAATAAGTTATTTGAGGGTGCGACGAAATAAAGTGTTTCTAAGAAAACCTACCATATTCTGCAACGAGTTGAAGTTTCGTCACATTTGATAATGCCTTAGAAGGGCGAAACATGTAATTCCAATAAAATATAATAAAACTTCTAGAAAACTGACGTTTTCATTCGTATTAATTATTTAAAATGGAGTTTTACATCATTGTTCAAGAAACCATAAATAAAATTGTAATGCTATAAGACATGACTTGTGTATTTCTCCAAGAATCGTCTTAAACCTATGTTGTTGAGTTTACATTAAAATAATGATAAAAAATATTTCTTTACTTCACTTTAGAATTAATAAATAAATGAAACTATGCCTAATCCCACTAATGAGTTTTGTTCTTTTTAAAATTTCTTTTATGTATAATTGTTTAAATAAACTTTTGTTTCTTCTTCTTCTTTGCTAGCCTTCTTCCCTCCACTGCTGGATATAGGCCTCTTCCAATTTCTTCCACTCGTCTCTATCCTGTCCCTTTTGCATCCAAGATTTTCCAACCCTTTTGATAATATCATCGGTCCATCTCATCGGTGGCCTTCCGACACTTCGTCTATTCTCCCATGGTCTCCAACTGAGTATCCTGGGTGCCCATCTGTTGCCACCCTGTCTAGCCAAGTGTCCAGCCCATTGCCATTTCAATTTTGCCACTCGGTCCATGACGTCAGCAACCCTGGTGCGGCGTCTGATTTCTTCGTTTCTTATGCGGTCATGCAAGCTCACACCAAGTATCTGTCTTTCCACGGACCTCTGTGTACACTTGAGCCTGTGGACACTTTTTGCTGTAAGAGTTGTCGTCTCTAGTCCGTATGTCATAATGGGCAGTATACACATATCGTAAACCTTTCTTTTGAGACAGACCGGTATTTCAACATTTTCAAATACATGTCTCAGTTTACCAAAGGCAGCCCAACCCAGTCCCACTCTTCGAGGTAGCTCTGCAGTTTGATTCTCTTTTCCGAGTCTGATTTTATGACCGAGTTTAATTTTTGTTTAGTTGTTTGTAATCTGATGATCCCAACATAGGTTGGCGGAACATTCTCATGAAAACTCATTAAAAATAATGCATACATTGTGAAACGTGTAGAAGAAATTAAAAAAAATCTGTTAAAATTTTTTAAAATTACATTAAACTTTGTATAATAAAACTTCATTTGGTTTTTAAACGCGATGCTGGACATGTCCGTATTTCTACACAAAGTAGAAAGTTTTTTTTAAATTTTCAGTTCAATGTTTCTTGCGTTTGTGAAAGTTCTTGTTTTAAGTTTCTCTCTATTTTTTCCCGTTTATAGTTATTTTAACCGTAAAAGTTATTCCACTTTAGAAGTTAGCTTTGAATAACAATATGAATGCTGTTAGAAACAAAAGATGTTCACGTGAATTATGTTAATATTTCAAATAATTATAATAACAATACGTTTTGCAATAATGATTGTTTTAGAGACTCGCTGCTTGTGGCATGCCTAAACACAAAAATTAATTTTGTCGGAACGTGTTCTCAATAGCAAGTTATTGTAGTTACTAGAACTATAATGTGTAGTATATAATATGTTAGTTGTAACAGAGTTGGATAAAGTTGGTTTGTTTAGAACTAAAACAGCAGAATATCGCTCTAACAAGACATGCTACTGAGCCATGATACTACGGTATATTATTGTTATCTTAACATTAAATATTATGTATAAAGTTAGTCAGGAATAAATAGCAAAGATGAAAATTATCTTAAACAGAACTTGAAGAACATTTGATAGCTGGATTAAGGTGTTTTCAGATATGAGTGTACTTTCATTTACTTAATAACTTATACCGTATAAATAATAAAAGCACGACAGATTGAATTTATAAAAAAATCAAGAATTATAATATGATCATTTTTTACTATCATGACTGATGGAACTGGCAAAAGAAGGATAAAACAAGATTAAATGCAGTAGAAATGAGATCTCTCAGACGAATGTGTGGATACTCTGTGTATGTTAGAGTGTCGAATGAAAATATAAGAAGTGAATGCGGTGCGAATGATGGTGTTATGAACAAAATAATGAAAGGATTATTAAGATGGTTTGGACATATGGAAAGAATGAATGAAGAAAGAATGGTAAAAAATTATACGTCAACGATGTAAATGGAACCAGAAATAGAGGAAGACCGAGGAAAATGTGGCACGATCAAATAAATCAAATGTTGAATGTCGGCCATGTGAGGAGTCAGAGAAATCGACGCGCGTGCATGACACGATGTATAAATGTTGAGGAAGCGAGAGAAATATGTCAGGAAAGAAAAGTGTGGCAGTCCATTTTTTCTGCCTACCCCTTCGGAGAGAAGGCTGGTTAGTTAGTTAGTTAGTTTATCAAGAATTATAAAAACTCATCGTCATTAATTGACAATGTTTTTTTTATATTATAACTATGTGAATGAATGGTATTATCCCAACTCTTTGATGTTCTTCTTCTTCTTCTCGGTACACGCCACTATTGAGGCTACGAGAGACGCTATTGAAGCTACGTTGTCAGCCCATCTATTCTATGGCCTTCCGACACCTCTTTTGTTTCTCCATGGTTTCAGTTTGAATAATCTGGATGTTCACCTATAATTATCTGGTCATCATAATCTTAGGTCCTGTCTGATATAAAATCTTTGATATATTCTTCTTCTTCTTCAAGTGCCTTGTCGGGTTTCCCAACGTTGGCGATCATCTCGGCGAACCTGTCCCTTTCCTGCGCTGCTCGGAACAGCTCCTCCACACTGTCCTAATATTATGACTAATCGGTAAAAGTTCCCGATAGTTCTGGAGTAAGATCCGTAAGGCCATGTAGTATGGTACACCAGTAGGTCCCGGGCGGGCGTGTACTCGCATGTAGCTGGTTGATTGATTGGATCACTCACATTTCCGGATTGTGTTGGACCTCTAATGCACCGGTGGCAAGCCATTGCTTGTCAACATGCGCTCAATATGACTAACTTATATAAGATTTACTACAACATTTTAATTAACTAACTGACTAACTAACCACCAAGCTGAACCACTATACCTCTGTCCCGACATACCTCTCGAGATTCATCTACTTTTATACATCGTAATATGCACGCTCGTCGATTTTTTCCGACTTCAAATCATGTCATGACATATTTTCCTCTGCCGTCTTCAGCTTCTTTTTTCTTGCTTGAATAAAAAATTCAAACCATCATTATTTTATCCATTTATTCCATTTGTCTAAATCAAAAGAGATTTATTTATTTATTTATTAAGATGCAATCATCTGCCTTACATTTCTCCCTTATTTCGTCGACTGATATTTTATCATACATCGTTTTCACGCACATTCTTCTAAGTGATCTAATTTGCTAAAAAATTTATCACTTTCATCCTTCATTAGCCAGCTCTATGCTCCATTTCTATACGTAAGGGTTGGCGCTAGTAATTTTTATTTCTATATTAAACGACATTAATAAATAATTATCTGCATTGTTTTGAATGATGATGTGAAGGGCTGCGATAGATAATATAATTAAAAATGCAAGGCAAGCATACGATATTCACGCGCGTTCAAAACGCTGTCTGCCAAGAAAATAAAGTTTTCATTATTATAAACCTAACTAACTAACTAACCATCACGCCGTCTCCTTGGAGGGGTAGGCAGAAAGAATGGAACGCCACAATGTTCTGTCCTGATATACTTCTCCCGCTTCCTCTACATTCATACATCTTGTCATGCACGCACGTCGATTTCTCCGACTCCTCACGTGACCGACATTTAATATTTGATTGATTTGATCGTGCCACGTTTTCCTCGGCCTTCCTCTATTTCTAGCTCCGTTCACGCCGTTTACATAAACCTTCTTTACCATTCTGTCTTCACTCATTCTTTCCATGTGTCCAAACCATCTTAATGACCCTTTCCTTATTTTGTTCATAACACTTTCATTCGCACCACATTCACTTCTTATACTTGCATTTGTCACTCTATCATATACAGATTTGCCACACATTCGTGTTAAAGATCTCATTTCTACTGCATTTATTCTACTTTCATCCTTCTTTTGTCAGTTCCATGTTTCACTTCTATACACAAGGATCGGCACAAGAACACCATTATGCACTGCCATCTTAGCTTTTTTGGATAGGCTATTGTTTGCGATGACATCTTTAAGTGCACCATTCACTTTGTTGCTTGCCCCAACCCTTCTTTCAATATCCCTCTGTATGTCTTGTAAACATACTACCCAAATACACAAACTCATCTACTTGCTCCAAATTTTCACCATTCACGCTAATGTTGCAGACTGTCATGGTTTCTTCCTTTTCGAAAATCATTACCTTGGACTTATTAACAGATCATTTCGCATGCATACCTCATACATACAATTCACCAGGACTTGCAGTTCATGCTCGTTATCTGCAAGTAGGACAGCGTCATCAGCATACAAGAGACAGCTTACTGACACTCCGCTCATTTTGGCACCTACATCCAACCCTTTCAGCTCTTTCATAAAGTTTTCATTATTATTCATAATTTAATACGGAGTTTTACATCATCGTTTAAGAAACGATTAATAAAATCATTAGATTATCTTAAAACTCTTGATAAATACGAATTAAAATTGAATGAATGGATATGGGTCTGGTTTGAAACCCCTTCGCGTTTCCGCGTCACACCGCGTCGCCGCAGGCCGCTGGGAGAGTAAACGCATAAACACTCGCATATTGTTACACTAACTGCATAGTGGCCCCACACTCGCTTAGCGGACCGGCGTTATCTCATTGATGCTTTACCCGGATCATGTCGACTACTGGATACGTTGAGCAAGGGTATTAAACTCCAGCCAATCTAAATTAAAAGCAGCAAAAATGATAATTTGACATTGCATATAATAGAATGTCAAATGCAAATATAAGAAGTGAATGCAGTGCGAATGAAAGTGTTAGGTACAAAATTATGTGCAGATAAACGACATTATTATTAATATGGATGATTAATTCATGAAATTTAATTGTATCTCAATAGAGACGAAGATGCAAACTGGAAACTGAATATGGTTGATCAAGGTGTTTACAGGACTTATGACCTGTCATTGGTTGGGTTAAGCGCACGCTTTATGTAATTACAACATTCTGGTCAATTCAAATAAAATATTTGTAATCATTCTGGTCAATTCTTTGGCATATAGATAGGAGTGATATCTCCAGGCGGCTTCTAAACAATGCGCTAATAGGCGATAGCCTTCACATTGTGTTAATAAAGTAATTTGCTAAATGCTAAAAATTAATCTCCATAGATGGCGTTAGTGTGTGGATTATATTGATTAATCTTAAAAAGATTAACATGTGTAATCAAATCTACATAGATGGCCAATTGAAACTGGCATGTGAAGATAATTATAGATTTATAGCATATATACAACCTCCAAAAATTTGTCTTACATGGTCATAAAGAAAATAGGTGGAATGGGGAATGTTGTAATTACATAAAGCGTGCGCTTAACCCAACCAATGACAGGTCATAAGTCCTGTAAACACCTTGATCAACCATATTCAGTTTCCAGTTTGCATCTTCTGAGATACAATTGAATTTCAGAGATTATTATTATTATTTTTTTGTTGAATCGCTCTTAACATCATGACAGCATGAGCCAAATCGATATAAAGGGTATTATTATAGCTATCATAATGATTCTCGTGACATGTGATAGTTAGCTAATCTATCGCCATTTTATTGTCACGTGAATTCTACACCAGACCATAGACAGTGTGATAATCACACTGCACTAGTATGTAAAGTGTGGGAAGCATCTGAAGGACAATGACAAAGGGGAAAAATATTGTAGAAAAGAGAATAGGAAATATATATATCTTCAGATCAATGTCTGAGCTATTATAAGATCAGGTATCTTCTTATTCTACTCGTACAATATAATGAATACTAGGAAATCATTCTTAAGTTGTGGATCAGGAAAAATACAATTGAACTATGTAACTTGAATAATCACTAGATGTGATGAGTATATTAAGTATTATTATTAGAACTTATGTGTTAAAATATTTTAACATAAATATGTTCTTGCGTTCAGAAAATTTCAACCGTTTATTAATTCACTAAATAACAACCGGTTTCGATATTGAGATGATGACCACAGCATTTTTGATTTATTTTTATATATTTTATATAATTTGTTTTAGATTTATTTTGTGGACGTTGGCAATCGAAATATGCGCGGGAGATGCCTAATGGTGGCGATGAGGTTCGCAACCCATCACACTGCGTCTCTCGCGGGGGCGAAAAGAGAAGGATGGAGTGCCGCATCGGTTAAAGTGTGGCAGTCCATTCTTTCTGCCTACCCTTTCGGGAAACGGCGTGATGGCTAGTTAGTTAGTTAGTATTTTTTGCTTTGTTACTGCGTTGATGAAGTCATCATTGTTTGAAATAGAGGTAGACTGATGAAAACGTGGCACGATCAAATAAATCAAATATTAAATGTCCGCCACGTGAGGAGTCGATGAAATCGACGCGCGTGCATGACACGACGTTTGAATGTTTAGGAAGCGAGAGAAATATGTCAGGAAAGAAAAGTGTGGCAGTCTATTTTTTTGTGTGCAACGATCTTGATGTAATATGTGTTATTACCAAATGTATATTGCAGCTATAAATAAGCAAAGGAAATTTAATATCGCTTCATACGCGCGGAGGAAAGGTTTTAACATTGACATCAATTTAATTAATTGACAAGCGAAATTGTGTCAATGTAAAATAGTTAATCTATAAAAAATGTGTTCGAAAGCACAGTGAGAAGTATTGAACTGGATCACAGAAGTAGATAAATCACATCTGACATGATGAGGTCGGAATTAAATGACGTTACGTAATCAAATCAAATCAAATCAGTCTATTTTCTCAAAAGATATTTCAAACAACAATTATAGTTTTAGGCATCTATTAAGAACAGGTAATATATCGTCACCTGAGAGTAAGAAGGTTCCAACTGACAAAAGTAAAAAGCTGAGAAAAATGAAGTCAAAGTTTTGTTGGTATCGGGTGTGTATCTTGGAATAAAGGGGTTTTATTCCAATTTCCAGAGATTCTTTTACCGAGAAACGTGTAAATTTTGTCTGGCAACAGTTGGAATAATAAAGTTCTATGTGTAAATGAATCCTTTTTCAGTGAATCATGTGTTTTGAATGATCAGATGGAACTTGATTATTTTCGTAACATCAAAATGACGATACTATTACATGTTTTTTTTAATTGTACGTATAGATAAGGTTAGTAAGAACCCCTTTCACGAAAAAAAGCCAAATGTGAAATTTTGTTAGTTGGAACCCTCTTACTCTCAGGTGACAATATTATAAACTCGTATATATAATACCAGGAGCGCATGAGAGATGGTTCGACTTTAGGAATACATGATACTCGCCAAAGTTATCAGTTGCTTATTGAGTATTGCTTGAATTGTAAGTGAAAAAAGTGTAAAACTGGCGACAAATTATTGACATATTAAAAGATTTAAGAAATAGAGACGCCATATTTTTACTATCGTGAAAAATTATTGCATCCACTGCGACGTGCTTTAGAAGGATTATTGCTCTACCCAGCGGTATTACCTTGGGTAGATTGGATATAAATAGTGACAGGTGAAATAATATATATATTAACGTTGTCGCAGATAATTGTTGGGGACAAACATATTTTAAAAAAATATTTGACCACGAATTAGTTTAAAAAAAAATCTTACGAAGCACTAGAGGTTTGTCATTTTAAATTTGAACACATATCGTGGTTTTATTATTTTATATCTATATACAATTATTGGTATCCAATTATGTAAAGGTAAAGCTAAGGGTTTTAACCGTTTCATTTAAGAGAAAACGTGGAATATTATGTATAGGCTATAATATTTAGTGTTATGCTATGGACACACTAGTGTATTGAATTTCAAAACGGCATCTTTTAAAGGAATTATCCAATTAATTTTAGATAACTCGTTGATTTGGCGAAAACACTTTGACATTTCGACATTATTCGATTAGGCGACCTTCGTGGCAGAGTGGTAAGAGCTCTGACTACCATGCCGAAGGTTCCGGGTTTGATTCCCGGCGCTGGCAGTGTGATTGTCACACTGTATTTGGTCTGTTGTAGAATTCTCGTGTCACGAGAATCAATATATCAGCTAAAAACATATTGTGTACAGTAATATACAAAAAAGTAACTGTTTAATTAAAACACTGTTATAGAATATCACAATTGATTATATTTCTTTTGATGTTGTCGAGACAGCTGTTTCGCTAACCGATGTTAGCATTATCAGGTGTTACAATCAACTCAAATTTAGTTGATTGTATATGACACACATATTTTGGACAACACCTGATGATGCTAACATCGGTTAGGGAAACAGCTGTCGCGACATTTTCAAAAGAAATATAATCAATTGTGTATTCTATAACAGTGTTTTCATCAAACATTTAACAAAAATTGCATAAACCCTAATAATAGAGCTATACAAATTGGAATTAATTTTTTTACAAATTGCAACCTGTACAAATTGGTAGATCAGTATTTTAATAAAAGAGAAACATTATAAAAAAATTATTCCATTGTGAATATGTTCTTGTCCAGTCTAGTTTCCATGCACTATACCACGATACAGAATAGATCAAAGCGTTTATGTTTATGGGTAATGATTTGTCGCAACATCCGTCAAATATAATGAAGAAGTCAACAGATGTTGCAAGGAATGTACCTAATGCGTATGTAAGCCCAATTTAAAATGTACCGGCCACAATAAATGTTCTGACGTGTACATTGTTTGAAGGGACCACTATACCGTTCATTTATTACAATTTATAACATAATGTTTCTGGAAAGAACTAATCGATACATATTTTAGTTCGCGAAGTAACGTAACCTAACCTTAATCAATTCAATCTAAAACAATAATGTTATAATCTCTTATCCCTTTTTGTTTGTGTATGAACAATAAAAGACGAGTATTATGACCGTTATTTGCATTATTTTAGGAATATAAGTAAAATAGTAATTCTTGCGGTTTGGACAACTTGCGTACCCTCAAAAACATATAAATAATATTTATTTGTTTTATAATATTTTTATCCCATAATGAGTAATCATTATAAAATATTGTATGTTTGTGAAATAAAAAATAAATATATAAATTGTTGAATTACAAAAAGTATTTTTTGTTACTTTAATAAAGTTGTAAAAATCCCAAAAGTATTTAATTTTAATGAAAAAGTATGTTATGAAAAAGCAAATAATGATAAAGTTTTGTCTTACAAGGACATTATCTAATAAATTTATGTAAGAGTATATTGAAAGTGTGATTAATTTTTCGGTTTAACGTTGATTAATTTATATATAAAATATATAAACAATAGAGACAAATTTGTTTCGCCTTGGGAGGACTTTCTCAAATGGTTCTTTTAATAATCATACTTCTCTTAAGAAAGGAATGAATAAGTTGTATTGCATGTATCGATAAAAAAAATATTCTATCATAGCTTAAAAAAGTAAAGAAATTTTACTGTTTTCTCAAATTTATATATAAATCTTTCGAATGAATCCGCTTAGAATTATATTTTTTTTATTTTTGTATTTTTTTTTTTTTATAAAAGTTCTATCTCTTATCAGGTGTCTAATGTTTTTGTTATGTTACCCAATTTATTAATGCATACTCGTATATATCTTTCTCTCGTAGGTATATATCTATCTCGACCTTTAAAATATCTCCCACACAGAAATTGTCACTAGCGTAAAAGTTCGCATAATAAAATAATGTAATATGACAGTCATTTCATTATGAGAGTCAATTCCATTACGACAATATTAGTATATATAATTTAATAATGAAGCCGTAAATAAGTACCAGATTACGCGGGATAATCATTTCTAAATAGAAAAAGTTGAATTTTCCGGCAATCCCTAAATTATGTCACTCCCGTATCACTGTAACACATGCGAGGATATATTAAGCTTTGAGCATATCTTATGATTTTCGACATACAAAAATAATACTTTTATTTGTTAGTGTATAGTTGTTCCGGATTTAAACTTTATACTTATATTTGGAAATGGAACGATTTCGAAGGGCATGAGTGTAAAAGAATTACTCTAATCACAATACTGAACCAATCAAAATCATATGAACTAGTTAACCTTATGAATTTCCTGTAATCAATCTACTGTGTACATGTTTGTGCCTATAAAACCAAATATTTATTATTTGGGCATAATTTTAAAAGAACATCTAGAACATCAAGTCTAATATTTAAAAAAATAATATATATTTAATTATAAACGTAATTTATTATTAAAATAACTTATTGATCATTTACCAAGTACATGCTTTTTATACCTCCCAACTGGGGTAACCTGTTCTAGGGAGGCATTTTTCGCACTCTATATAATCTCAATATATAAATTACAAATTTAGGAATTAAAGTGTATAACTCAAAATTAATCGTCTTAAAGAATATATTATAACGCTATTAAAAACTAATTATAATACTTATTTTTAAAAAGTAAACTACATTCAAGTCGCCCTTTTTTAATGGTCCTGAAGTAACATGTTTTTGTAATTGTGCTTTGCCATTTTTTTGTGGGTCGTTTATAGTTTTGTTTATTATATTATATAGTTTGGGTCCGAGATAGTAGAAATGTCTTTGTGCATAAAAAGTTTTAGTTTTTGGTACATAATGGTTATGTTTGTTGAGTGTGTTGTACGTTTGTTGTCCTTTTATGTGTCTGTCGGTGTCCTTGTGGTAGTGCACGATTTAATTGCTTATATATACGAGTAGTAGAATTATGTCCGGTACTTGAAATTCATCGTACAGTTGGTCAGATTTGAAACGATATGTTTTTTTGTTAATGATTCTAATTATTGTCTTTTAGGCTACAATAACTGGGTTAAGTGTAGGTATTTTAGTTCCAATATAGATTTTTTTTAAATATTTGCAATGGTAATGTTTTAGATCATTTGTGTAATATGTACTCATAAAACACAAAAAATTAGTATATTTATTATTTAAATTAAAATATATTTTTTTATATATTATAATATATACTTTTCTAATATGTTTTATTACTATTTTCAGTTAGATTATAATATGACAATTTTATTTGATTATCTTATAAGACATGGTCTATCACGAAATCGTCTTCTAATAATTATTTATTTAAAAAAAAATGTAGAATTTTTATTTATTTTGGTATACTAATTTTGATTTTTATATTATTAATCACACAAGTTTTTAGAACAGTGATAAATGAGCAGTGCACACATATTCAGAGAGTTTTCCTATTAGAATAATTAGTCGGAAATTCTATCCACCGCCATTTCTCTATTAAACGTTTTCTTCCAAAATTGTTCGGCATATTATGTTCAATGTAAACGCTGCCTAATGATGATTGCTTCTATGCATATACCTGTTTAAAAAATACGTTATTATAGTAACGGAAAAAATGTTTCACATAGTCTGAAATTTTACTCATTCTTAAACGAATAAACTAACAAAAATAATGTAATAATAAAATAATTATGATCGTAGATAATAATTTATAGAAAAATATATGATCGTAATTATTTATTGTTTTTTGAACAATGGTGCATAACTTCATTTGAATTATTTTATTTTGATGAACATGTCCGTTTTGTGTCAAGTTTTATTATGTTATCTGGGATTGACTTGGTTCGTTTTTATACGGCATTATTAATGGCCTTGAAATGGGAATATCACTCACATAAAAAAAATCTAGAAAACAGACAATTTTCTCAATATTAAATATGAACATAATCTTTATGATTAATTTACAAAGATTAAATGTGACAATTCTGTACTATAAGATAATGTATTAGGCATAAGATAATTTTGCCAGATTCTCGAAACAGAAGGCCACTAAAATGCTAATTACTATAAAAGAATTATCAATTGTGTTTGAATGTTTCCATGATAGGGTAAGGTAAGGTATTTTGGCAGTATAGGTAATTTGGCAGTACTTTCTGAAACACAATCTAGCTTAAGCTTCGGAAACTCAGCAATAGATGATAAAATATCTAGAATTAGACGAATAAACTTCAAAACACAGTTATCACACGCGCCTCCGCTGGTACAAAACATTGATGTGCGAGTCATGTTAAAACATATACTGCCAAATTACCTTACCTCACCCTATTCAAATTAAAATCCAAAAATCTCACTTGCACTTTGAAGAAGGCGTTAGATTGTATTGCAGATCAAACCTTCGCATTTGGATTTAGATGCATATAATAATACTGCCCATTGCCCGTGGGTACGAGCAAAAGGAATACAAAAATATCTAGGTCTGTCTTTTGTGCCACCTGATAGTCCTATCCTAGAATGCCATAATTTGTCACACTCCACATATACAATTATATTGTTATAATTATATATGCATACACGCATATAATTATAGCATTGTAATATAATGTTCTTCGATATTTTTAAATGACCCTTTATTGATTATTTTGTGTAATCATAAATAATGTATTTTTACATCTCACCAATAAAAAAAGTTTTTTTTAGCAAGTATCTGAATTCATTGTATTTCTTCTCTATTCAAATATGGATAAATAATTATAAAAAAACTGTATTTTCACAGACATATTTTTTTTACTATGTACACTGAAGTAGGACGAGAGCTACCCTGAATACATCTGTTTACAATGAATTGTAGTGAAAATATATTTTTTAATGAATTATCCCTACTGTCAATATAATGCATGGAACTGGCAGAAGAAGGATGAGGGCAGAATAAATGCGGTAGAGATGAAGTCACTAGGACGTATGTATGGTAGAACGATATACACCACCAGAATCGTACACCAGAATCTCATATGTTGATTTAAGAAAGGAATGTAGAGCGGAAGAAGGTATTATTATGAACAAAATTATGAAAGGATCGCTGCGTTGGTTCGGACATATGGAACGCATGGATGGAGAAAGAATGGTTAAGAAAGTATACGTTAATGATGTAAATGGGGTACGGGTCGAGGCAGACCGAGGAAAACATGGCATGACCAAATTAATCAAATTTAAAAGGTTGGTCATGTTAGAAGCCGGAAGAATCGACTTGCGTGTATGACTCGTTGTATGAATGTGGAGGAAGCTAGAGAGGTATGTCAGGATAGAGTAGTGTGGCGGTCCATTCTCTCTGCCTACCCCTGCGGGGAAACGGCGTGATGGTTTGTTGTTGTTGTTGTTGTTTACAACTCACCAATAAAAAAAGTTTTTTCAGGAAGTATCTGAATTCATTGTTTTCCTTCTCTATTCAAATATGGATAAATAATTATTAAAAAAACTGTATTTTCACAGACATAATTTTTTTTACTATGTACATTGAAGTAGGATGAGAGCTACCCTAAACACGTCTTTTTTTAATGAATTATCCCTATTGTCAATATAATGCGAGATAAATACAGTTTGCACGTTCAGCTATTAATATAAAATATGATTTTTCGCCAAAACAAATAATCACACGAGTTACACAGCTCGTCGTAGAGTTCGTGACGTCTGATCTGGAAGTAGATAATTCAATTGCCCCACGTGTGAGGATCGTCACACATTTTCATTTATTATCATTTGACTCTCGGCGGCCGAAGTCGAAGTGGTCATCGTCTTCTGAGACGATGGGAAAAGTGTCGTATTGATGTCCGATACTTTGGACGTGTTGGCACCGCGGCCGACGGACGTACGGAATCCGAGTGCCAGGCCATACACAAGTTGTTTTCATATCCGAGTGATATCAATATAACAACACGCTGCGGGGCTGAATGGACCATCGCGAGACACGTTTGGGATGGCTCGGCGCTTACAAAAGTCTAACGTGAACTAGTTTCATTAAATACTCATTTATCTCCCTTACAGAATGCACTATCGCTTTCGGTACACACGCACTAAATATAGGTGATCTCCTGTATACTAATACTTTCTATCAACTTTTATATTATTGTGATCACAATTATTTATTCAAGGCGAAAAGCCAATTAGAGAACAAGTCGCTAGACGCAAATGGCAGTGGATCGGTTACACTCTGAGACGGAACCCAGCCTGCATCGCTCAGGGTGCACTAGACTGGTTCCCTATAGGGGGAAAAAGAAAGCGAGGCAGACCTAGAGCCACCTGGAGAAGAGCCCTGCAGGACGAGGTTAAGGCGGCAGGCCCCACTTGGGATGATGTTAAGCATCAGGCATGCGATAGAGTCGGGTGGAGAAGGTTCCTTGAGGCCCTATGCACCACAGAGGTGTGACAGGACAAAAAGAAGAAGAAGAAGAGATTACAATATTAAATTTGATGAAAGGAATACTTCGAATGAGTTCAACTATGTTTGTTTAACAACTACATTTATTCTATAACTCTATCTAATATAGCCGCAAATAAAGTACCTACAGGAAGTCGACCTGCAGGAAAACTACCTAAAATATGGCGAGACAGTTGGACATCTGCATCCCAGGAACAGGCTCCGAGAAATAACAGGACACAGTCCTAAATAAAGCAGAAGGAGAAGAAAAAAATGTATTCCATAATTTTAAAAATTAAAATAAAATACAGTGTTATTGAAATAGTTTTTCTTTTTCCCGAAAGTAATTCAAAGAAATTGTTAAACTATGATAAATAAACAGATCTGTAGTTATACGTAGGTACGGAATTTATGTAAAATATAAGAAATGAAGAAAAATTTAATGTTTTTTAATAAGTATTTCCAATAGTTACAAACACATTAAATCTAGCAAAAATAAAATAAAAGTCTTTCTTTTCATCTTCCGATGGCGCTATAGCCCATATCGAGCCTTGGCCTTCATCAACTTTCGCCTCCAGCAGTCCCTGTCATCAGCAGTCGTCATTAAAATTAATGTGTCATTCAAATTTGTTTTTATAATTGAAATAAAAACACACTACACACGTTTAAATAATCTTCAACACTACAATTGTTTGGTATCTGCATCAATGTAGGTATTTCAGTACTGCAATACTTAGAACAATGGACGAGGATGAAAACTAATGAAAATACAGTATAAAAATATTTTCAAATATCGCTATTTGGCTAAATGATATTAGTTATTTAATAGTTTCAATATTTGTAGAATGTTTGCAGAGAAATATATAATAATATTCTTATTCTACGAATTCATTTTAATTATAAAATAATGTGCACATTCAGGATAAAAGTGAATTGATATTGGTCAAATTTTGAAATAATAAGTAAATAGGCCATTGTTTTGGTCTTAACACTATGATACTTTGACATTGTAAACTGTTAAATTAAAGAAAATTGATTTATCTATCACAATTGTATTTTTATTTTACGCGACAGCTGTTTCGTCAACCTATGCTGACATCATTTTAACACCTGATGATGTCAACATAGGTTGACAAAACAGCTGTCACGTAAAATAAAAATACAATTGTGATACATAAAACAAAGTTTTTTTTATTTTAACAGTTTATTAATTAGTAACTTGAAGGCGTTTGAATATCCCAGAAGAACTATTCACGTTAGCACAGATCAAATAAACAATGATATATTAGTATTTCACGGAATCCCAAAGCTTATGAAATATCATAGAAAAAATCTAATTACCGCTGGCATTGTATTGTTGTTAAGCCGTGTATATACATAAAGTGGAAAACTCTAGTGAACAATACTGTATAATGTGTCTTGTTTCTATGTTTTTGTATGTATTACATGTCTCTTGAAAAATTATTTAATACTGCTTCAGTGCAAGCCAAAAGTATTAAATGACAGCGAAATGTTAATTAATCATCGGAAAACCCATTCTCACGTTATCAGATTTGCGACAGATTGCTCTCAAGGTTCCGATAGACTGTCAGGCACTGACAATTTTCATTCTTATTAGTAGGAGGTGCTTTGTTATTAACCAAGCAAACCCTTATTTTTTTTGCATTTTACTGAAATTTGTCTACTATATTTAAGGATTGTTTTCTCTTTCCACCATTCTAATACCGAGTACTACTTAGAACTAGCAGATGAAGCGAACTGACGAAATCTATTGTTTTTTTTAAGATAATGAAAGAAAATAATTGTATAACCCAATATAGAGATTAATCAAATGATTTTACTGAACATATGTTTTTTAACTACTTCCACTCTTAACTGCGACCGGTTTCGCCTGGCTCGCTGGCATCGACCTACTGGTCTAGTTTCGCCAGGCTCGATGCCAGCGAGCTTGGCGAAACCGGTCGCTGTCGAAATTATGCAAAAGTGGAAGTAGTTATAAATGTATTATTTCGTGATTGCTTTTGATTAGAGATTGGTATGTTTCACCTTATCGTGAAATAATATATATTTTTTAAAATATGTATTACATATTTCTCTAATAAGGCGAAAAATTTTGTGTCATAAAAATAAAAATAGTATTCGATTTGCTTAAGAATTTTACACTCAGTTAAAATTAAATTATTAAAGCTCCAGAAAATAGCACAATGATTTTAATTCATAATAAACACACAAAAAATGTTAACCATTAAATACGATGATTTAATCAAATGACCATTGCAATAATAAATTAACGTAAAGAATTGTCCCAATTGTGTCACCTCGTTTGCAAATTGACAATACTTTATTCCAGACTAAATGGATTAGACTATGGCTGTGGTTCTCAAACTTTTTGGCAACGGAACCCTTTTGTAATATTATACTTAATATTTTACGGATCCCAAAAATAAGCGAAACCTGGTTTAATGTTCATTAATTAATTATAATTTTGTTCCCAGCATCAGTATTATAAGGCCTTCTGAAGCCCCAAGGCTCTGGAGAGCACGAATGGAGAACCGCTTGGCTATGGAAAATATTTTTTTCCATTTTGCCTTTTGAACAAAATCTAGATTCTTGTTGGTCTATGGTATAATAGAATATGTGATTTCTTGGTTATGGTAGTTTATGATGCAATACATAAATAAACATAAACGGTAAATTAACAAATTTTGGCTTAAAATGCATTACATGTGTTTCAGTCTAATAACAAAAAAATATAATCATCTAATAAACATTTCATTAACGTAGTTATGAAGGTACTCACATGGTTATATACTATGCCATTTTAATTGTTTACACTTTATAACTTTATGAACCAAATCACATTCCACATAATTGTATATGAATGCACAGAAAATCAAATAAGCTAACTTTATTTTTCTTGTATGTCTAAATTAATGTACATTAAAGCATAATATAAAATGCAATAGTTGTGTTAGATTATTAATACCAAAACGTATCACAATATTGTTGTTGATTATGAAATTTCACAGTTTTGACGCGTATCCCCGACTGAAATGGATAGGTGGTCTGTGCCGACAGCGATAAACTGCCGATATAAAAATTACTTCACGTGCATAAAATAATAATTACAATTTCATGTGCAAAGTGTGGGTAGGAATTTGAAAGATAGGCTTGAAATAATTGAACTATTTACTAAAGGGCTTATCAAATGTTTACTAATGTAATTAGATACAATTTAAGATAATCTATTATACGAGTATAATGATTTTACTGAAATCTCTTGATGGAATTTCATTTAAAAAATAATAATATTAATCGATGCTTTTTAAGAACTACTTCCACTTTTGTGTTTATTTCGACAGCGAGCCTGGCGAAACCGGTCGCTGTCTAAATTAAGATATAAAAGTTAAAGTGATTATTAAAAACATCATTTTATTTAATAATATTTTGGATGGAATTAAATGAAATAACCGTAATAATTATAAATGTATTATTGCATAGATTGATTAAAAACATTAAGATATAAATCAATGGAATAAGATACAAGTTTCATAAAATCTTCAATGCGAGAAGAAATATAATATATTTTTATTTTTAGAAATATGTACGACATATGATTATGCCTTAGACAAGGGAAGCATGTGATTCCTATGAATTGTGATAATTCTAGAAAACAGACGTTTTCTTTCTTATTAATGATTCAATATTTTTATCATAAACATTCCTTTAGTTTCTAAACTACCGCCGGATTTTTTTCCTGTTTAACAATTGATTAAAATATTTATTTTAACGTCATTACAAAACACTTTAGGTCATACTCGTATTTAATAAATTGTTAACTGTTTTGTATATGGGAGTGACATGTTTCCACAAAGTAGGGCATTTTTTAATCTTCTTGAAATGAAATGTTTTCATCAATATTAAACACTTTCCACCTCCGTTCAAGAAATTGTAAATAAAGAAATTTAAACTTGCTCTAACCTAATATATAAAGGGGTCAACTATAGATGTGAAAAATGCTTTTTCTATTAGATTTAGAAGAGATTTCCTATCCTAGTATGTAAATTTATTATTACAACATTCCTAGCATACAAAATATCCTTTGGTTACGAAAAGTCACTTACCAATGTAAGAATAAGACCAAACACTCACTAACCGCTATGTTACAAACAATTCCATTAACATGCTATTTTATGAAGTTGTCATGATACAGGCCATGCCTAGTGTGACAACTACAGTCCATAAATTTTTTTTATCAAATTCAATAGTAAAATAAAAAGAATAAAATAAATTAAGGTTCCTTGAAAACAATATACGGTTTTAAATAATATGACGCTTTATAATAAGATGATTTAAATTTTAAGGTGTTAAAATTTTATATTTTGTGAATATTACAGTTTGTTGCATTAAGAATAACAAAAATTGATTAATCTGGGGGACAGGAAACCAAAAGGATGCTAGACTTCAAAGACGACAAAATAAAATAATAAAAATAGACTATTACATAAAGTATACAGACCATACAAAAGTATACAGACAAATAAAACAACTTGACATATCAGACCTGACCAAATTTGTGACCTTGAAAATTGTACACAAAGTAATCACGGAAGAGACAACAAACAATAGCTACAAACTAATCAAAAACCCAGACGTACACAGACACTGGACCAGAAACTGAAACATATATCATTTACCAAATGCACGAACAAAGACAGGACAGACAAGGATACTTGTACAATGGACTAAAGATTTACAATAACCTATCAATAGAACTAAAGTTTTTACCTAGAAATAAATTTACAACAATTCTGAAACTAATATAATATTCCTTACATTTATATTTGTTTTTTCTCATAAAATAAATAAAGAATTGAAATCGACATAATTTATTTAAGTTATTAATGATGTAACAATATAATACTAAAGATACTTGTAACAAAAATAGAAAAACTATTGATATCATAATATGTAAGTATTGACAACAATAAGCTGGAGCAAGTAAATCGAATAGAAATACCTAGGTTGTTGGCCGAATGATGAATGCAACCGCAGTCTGAATATAAAAACACAGATAGAAATGGACCGAAATAGTTTCTTCAAAATGAAACTGGTGCTATGCAACAAAAACCTATTTATCGAATTGTGAATGAGAAAAATTCGATGTTACGGCTGTACAAAGTGCTGGAACTGATTATCCAAGGTAATTTAAACAGAAAATGAAGTGTCGGGAAGGGAATAAAATCCTGTCTAGAAAACCTCCGTGAATGATTAAGTTGCAGCATATCATCCCTGTTTAGAGCTGCTGTATCAAGGGTAGAAATATCTCCTATAGTAGAGGAACAAAAAGAAGAAGTTGTTAGTAAACTGTGAAACAGAAAATTATTTATTGTTTCTTGAACAATGACGTAAAACTCCATAAAAATATTCATTAAGACGTCTGTTTTTGGAAGTTTTATTATATTTAATGGGAGTAACATATTTTGAATTGCTGAGGTATTATTGAATAAAAAGAAAACAGACGTCTTTGTCCAAATTAAAAAAATCGAATGTCTTTATTGTACCTAATCTGAGTCTTTAAAACGGTGTTTCCGCATTCGATTACCAACTGTAAAATAAGAATAGTAAAATCATGGCTTAAAAAATAAACCTCGCGTCTAGAATTTTAACAAATATGTAATCGGGTGATTGTTCTCTTGGGCTTGATAACAAATTAAAATTGCAAAGAACTTGTGAAATTCGTGAATGATAATATCAATATTCATAACGATAAACTTAAGTTTTAGAACTTTATAATTAAAAGAGTATATCAAAAACATAAAACATTTTCATGTTTTTAAAACGTGAAATATACAAATAGCAATAATTGTGATTATAACAAAATGGAGTTCTAGTACCTTATACATATATGAAATAATACCTAAAGCTGGCCAAAGAAAGCTTAAATGGAATAAATGTGGTAGAAATGAGATCACCGAGAAGAATGTATAGAAAAAGATTTATGATAGAATACCGAACGACGAAATAAGGAAGATATATTAGGCAGATGATTGTATCCTAAACAGAATTAAAATAAAATAAGGACATGGAAATGGAAAGAATGGATAAGAGAAAAATGGTTAAAAATTTGTAAACAAGCAGTGTGAACGAAAAAAAATCCGATGACGGTTGAGAAAAACATGGCATAAACAAATTAATCTATTAGTAAAGGCGGCCACATTCAAAGGAAAAAAATGACTAACACGTGTTTGAAATCTCGAGAGGTATGTCAGGACAGAGCAGTGTGGCGGTCCATTCTCTCTGCCTACCCTTCCAGAGGAACGGCGTGATGGTTAGTTAATAGATAGTTATGTTATATCCTTTTCAAATCATTATTTTTAGATCCTGTTATATCATATTTGCCTTACATGGATGATCTTCTGAAAAATGGTTATATATTTATTTCATTTAAGAAATACGTATTTATACTATATAAAGAGTATTCTCACAAAATCTCTGCACTGTTTGTATTAGTAATCTTAAAAGTATGTTAAGCCACAAATGTATGCAAACAAATCTTTATAATTACCATGTACGGTAGACACGTGCTAGCTGGAAAATTTTCGTGAAATTTTATTACCATTTCTTTTGTACTAAAACAAAGTATTTTTTTCCATTCTAAGTTGTCACAGAAAAGTGCTTACATGACAATTTTTTTAATATTCTTTCCTCTGTGGTTAGAATTAAAATTGTAACATCGAAGTTATTTCTTTTTTACGTCTGTGGTTAATTTCAAAGAAGTTAATAAATAGTTTTTACTGGAATCCCTCAACAAAACAATTACACCAAGAATAAACTAATGAATAATTTAATTTCATGGCGTTTTAATAATTTTATTGTTTTATTTTATTTGATACATTCACAATAAAGTGTTTGTTGTCAAACAAGTCATATATTTATTATAACATATTTATGTAGAAAAAATATTTAATCATATAATTACGTAAGGTTGATTGAACAAACATAAATTATTGTTACATTAAGGTTGTGTAGATAATATTTGTGCTGGAAATATAACAGGCAAAATAACTTATAAATGAATTAAATTTATAATTTCGTTAGATTACTATAATATTTTATAAGCAACTGAGAGAAAATGAACTGATGATGGGGAATGTGAAAAAATACACTTTTTTTAATTTAATGGTTATCTAAAATTATGTATTAAACAACGGGGAAATACAAAACTCCCAATGTCCATTTTTTCATTCCATAATATCTAAATTTAAATGTAAAAAATATATAGTACCATAATTTTAGGACAAAGTATGGATTCTATTGTTGATGACGTTCTCAAACAATTCTTACATCTCATAGTGTTAACAATCAACGGATTAACATTTTAATTGTAAACAGATTAATTATTAAATAGTCCATTGTTTTGGCCGAAACACTATGATACTTCGACATTATTACTGTTAAAATTTATAACACTGCTATAATATCACAATTTATTTTTATTCACTGAAAATGTCGCGACAGCTGCTTCGCCAACCGATGTTGGCATCATCAGGTGTTACACAAAAAACAATTTTGTAACACCTGATGATGCCAACATCGGTTGGCTAAACAGTTGTCGCGACATTCTCAGTGAATAAAAATAATTTGTGATATTATAACAGTGTTATAAATTTTAACAGAGTAATTCTTTTTAAACTGTATAATTATTTACGTTTTTTCAAATTAATTAAAACTTCCCGGAGTATTTTGATTTTAGTTTCTGGTATAAATATTTATTGTGGTTTTTATTATAAATATTTTTTGGTTATGGGAAATAAATAAAAGCTATGTTTGAGATCAAATCGTAAACGTGAATAAATAAGCAATAAAATCTCAAATGCTCTTAATCTGTGTACATAAGATCGAATTGATTCGTTTTATGTGTTTGGCTAGTCGTAGAAGCTAGTTCCAGGAATACGTCATGATATAGAGTCAATTGGGAGTATCTGGGTAGGTAAGGTGTGACGTGGAGTTAGAGATAGGCGGGGGGAGGGGAGAGGGGGACACTCCAGGATGTATGAAGCATCGAGGGGACCTCATCACTGACTGCGACTACTAGAGATGGGAATTGTTGAGTATTTAAAATTTCAAATAAATTCGAATTTTTTTATAGATAAAATAACAATATATTTTAATTTCTTCATTGTTTCTCGAACAATGACGTAAAACTCCATATTAAATCATTATTACCAATGAAAACGTATGTTTCCTAGAAGTATTGTTATAATTCATGAGAATGGCTTATTTTTAATTAATAAGACATTTTCAACATTTGATAATGCCTTAGAAAGGCGAAGCATGTCATGCCAATAAATTATTTGACAAAAACTTCTAGAAAATATACGTTTTCGTTCGTATTAATTATTTAATATCATGTTATTATATCCATTGAAGTTAAAGCATTAAAACTGTGGAATTCCATTGTTAATTGGAATTTGAAACACAACACTGCATATTTTCCACTTTTGTTTATTCAATATCTTTATGAAATAATAATTTATAAAAAAAAATTCACAAAAATTTCACGATGAGGTTCGCAACCCATCACACCGCGTCTCCCGCGGGGCGAAAAGAGAAGGATGGAGTGCCGCATCAGTAAAAGTGACAGTCCATTCTTTCTGCCTACCCTTTCGGGGAGACGGCGTGATGGTTAGTTAGTTAGTTAGTAATAAAAAAATTTAAACACGATAATGTTTCGGAGGTGACCTCCATCTTCAGGCGTAATATAAGTATGTAAATATACGAGTACTTATACCTGAAGATGCAGGCCACCTCCGAAACATGATCGGGTTTAATATTTTTATTATTATTTTATAAATATATTGAATAAACAAAACTGGAAAATATACAGTGTTGTGTTTCAAATTTAAATATTATAATATATATCCACAATTAATCTATCATATGATGTTACTAGTACACATCTCGACCTTAATAACTTAATATTGTTCCTATTTATCATTATGTATTGTGCCTAAAAATTCCCAGATTTTCCTTGAAAATTTTATTTATCCCATTTACTATTCACTCAATTATCATAATTAGATTTTAGAAAAACGTAAAATTAATATAACATTTTCCCAAAACTTATGATAATGACATGTGAGTACCGCCTAAAATTTGCATTATCTATATTACAATATATCATACCATTTCCCCCATCCTTAAGTTTTCAAAAATTATGTATACAATGACATACAGTTCGACGATTAGGTTTAGTTTAAGAATGACTTAGCAAGACGAAACAAATTTGGCACTTATATTTATATTTTATATATAAATTAAAATCTCTGTAAAACAATCGCGTTTATGGTATATTACGATATAATTTACAATGGAGTTTTACACAATAAAACTACAACCATCAGAACAATCGAATCAACTTTAGCTTTTCTTTAGAGAATATTCGATAACTCAATAAATCATAAATTTCACTGCGGGTATT
Organism: Lepidostoma basale; assembly: GCA_022606425.2. Classification (NCBI taxonomy): domain Eukaryota; kingdom Metazoa; phylum Arthropoda; class Insecta; order Trichoptera; family Lepidostomatidae; genus Lepidostoma; species Lepidostoma basale. The sequence goes on along the minus strand of JAHDVF020001514.1, from coordinate 84,365 downwards.
TTAGCCATCCTCCCACCACTACTACCACACTAGCAATACTGCTGACGCTACGGTTCCATTTAGAGTTCATTTTTACAAGCACGGTTCACTGTTTCGGCATAGTAGTCTCAACCGAATTGTATTACCGTTCTCTAAACATAAATTAAAACTATTCAACTGTAGGTTAAGGTTGTCATATTTTGGTCAAGTGAACATTACCGCATTGAGCATTAGTTCCATACCAAGTTGCCCTACAGTTAACGCTGTCAAGCATTAAAACGAGCTTCTATTCTAATAACGAGTGTAAAAGACAATGGCACGCAACTTGACTTCAAGCATTCAATATCTGATAAAGAAATAAGACCGGAATACTCTTTTCATGATAATTTATTGTGTTTTCTGATTAAGTAATGATGAAATATCTTCATTATATTGCATTTCGCAATCGAGTACAAGAATGCGGCACTCTGTCTGTATGTACATTCATTTTAAATAAAATTAAAAAAAAAGAATGTGTTGGTGGTCATATATGTACAATAAAATATAAAAACCATTTCCAAAATCGAAAGTAATAGCAAGTTGGTTGCGATATATTTTTTTGGAATCTTGAGTATACGAGTATGCGTGTAACTTGTGTTCTTGGGTCGACCGACGCGACGTTTCGGAGATCGTTGCAATTTTAATTATCAGAGTAGTTATTGTAGTTCATATACCGGGGTGGTTATTAAAAAAATATTCATGTTGTTAACTAAAATTTATTCTAAATAATCTTCTGACCAGAAGATGGCGGCAAGTTGTCGAAACCTGCCGAAGCCATAAAACCAAGTGAAATGAATCGAAATATATTTTATAAAGTAATTTTAAAATAAACGTTAATTTTCAGTTGTGATTATAGTTCATATGACCACCCTGAAGATAGAGACTGCAACGATCCCTGAAACCTCGGTGGAGAGAGACAAGTTACACGGATATCCCCAAAATCCACAAAAATACATATTGCTAAAAAAAAAATTATAAATTAAATATTGATGAAAATGTATGTTGGTATTAGTTTTATATTATTAAACATTTTTGGAGTGACAATTAATAATAAATTAGATTATTTACGAAATGCCTCTTTTATTAATTAATCACTAAAAGGCTTCTGCGATCACTAATACCAAAATATCTATTTTTTTTTAATGTAGGGTCCATAGGCCAAAACTGTTGAGAACCTTTCTTTCCCAAATATCGAAGTTATTACAATTTTATCCACAAGAGAACGATAGTAGATAAAAAGTAGTATGAATCGATCATTTGTTGATGAAGATATTTTATGTTGATAACAATATAAAATATGTAAATTCCATTTTATTGAAATGGTATTTACGTATGAAAATATAAAACATGAAATTAAATAATAAGTATTTTGAGTGTGAATGCCGTAAGTTATCGTAAAAATCTATATTTTAATATTAACTTTTTTTAATATCGAGCGAACATGTTATCGTTAAAAAATATATCATAGTTATTTATTTAAAAAAAAAGTTTGAATAACTATTTGGAAACATTGTATTTTCACAACACCTTTCACAAACATGTTTCGGGACATAAACTTCCCTTCATCAGTGTATGAATTTTACACACAATTTTAAAAATTCATAAACTGAAGACTTTGTGTCCTGTAACATGTTTGTAAAAAGTAAAAAAGTGTTCAAATGTGAATCCAAAACAAACAGTGATGGCGAATATAGCAGAAAAAAAGTTTAAGTATAATATAATATTTTTAAAATACAAAATTGAAAAACATAAGAAGAGATCTTTTAATAGCTTTTAGTTTTAAATATATTTTTAATATTATATAATTAAAAATGTTTTCAACCATTTTTTTGTCTTTATTGTTTTATTAATAATTATATGAATGGTGAATAAAGTATATGTTAACGATGTAAATGGAAACAGAAATAGAGGAAGACTGAGGAAAACGTGGCACGACCAAATAAATCAAATATTGAATGTCGGCTATGTGAGGAGTCAGAAAAATCGACGCGCTTGCATGACACGATGTATGAATGTTGAGGAAGCGAGAGAAATATGTCAGGAAAGAAAAGTGTGGCAGTCCATTCTTTCTGTCTACCCCTTTGGAGAGATGGCGTGATGGTTAGTTAGTTAGTTTGTTTTTAAAATAATTAAATTCACTATGTTCAAAGGAAAATAAAAGAGTTCAATGATACTAAACGAGTTGTTTTACGTAACATTGTTCTACATTTCAGAAACAACTCTAATGGAGTGCAAACTTTAAAGATAACCGTGGCAATTATTTATTCGAGTACTTAACTAGGTTTTCGTATAGATATTACGAAATGTCCACTGCGCTAGATTACTCACAAGACATTCGATATGCAAGTATTGCATGCTATCTACACTTATAAATTATGGATTATTGTGATGAAGTTAACCAATAATACTATTTTAAATATATTAAAATAAGTGTTTGTTTTTATATGCAAATGAAACTGAAGTCTACATATTTTAAAATTTCCATTAAAAATTATTGTAGTAGATATATAAATATAAAATATAATGAACATTGCTTTTGAAATACTCAATTAAAAAATATGATTGGCACGTTTTAACATAATTAAAATGTGAAAAACGTTGAACATTTTTAATAAGTGTAATGTGAATTATCAATATTTATGATTTATTTTACAGTTTTAAATCATTGTTCAAACAACAATAAGAACAAATCAACAAGATTACATTTCCAGAGGTACCAAACTATAGCAAGGATTTATCTGACCTAGTTTAGATTTTGATTGGTATCTAAATACATTTCATTATATTTTTTTAACACATTTCAATTGTTATATATTATAACCATTACAAAGTGTTACACAAACGAATAAAAAGAAAGAATTTTAAGGATTAATTGTATCTCAATAGAGACGAAGATGTAAATTGTTTTTTTTTTAAACAGAATATGGTGGTCGAGACGTTTACAGGACTTATGACCTGTCATTAGTTGGGTTAAGCGATCGCTTTATGTAATACAACATTCTCCATTCAGCCCTTCTTACGACCACCACATCTGACAATTTTTTGGAAGATATGTTAGAATTCTGCACTATCTTCACATTTTTTTAAGTTCACTCTAAACTAGCGTCATCTATTAAGATGGGGAAGCATTAAGCAGAAAATCTTTATTAATGCACTGTGAAAGGCTCTCCAAATCATACAGTACTAGATTACGCTTGGAGATTTCTCTTCCAATTTTTATGCTTTTATATTGGACCAAGAATTATGTCGATTATATTATCAATAAGGGAATATAGGGTTCCATTACACTATAAAATGAATGTATTCATTAATAATTAATTATTAATGAATACATTCTTTGTTTGGACAATGTTTCCAGACCATAAGTACCAACTGGCAGAACGCAGGCTACGCCTTAAGTTTGTCTAAAATTAAACTATTTTAGATCTAAAGATATATCTTTGCTAGCTTTTTAATATAATACTTATTTGACGTATAATAATTTATAAATGTAATGATTTTGTTAGTGTATTTTAATACTTTAAGTAGTAAGTATTACTACGCAATAGTTTTCGATTTGTTATGGTATTATCAAATTACCAAACAAGAAATCTGATAGACAAATAGAACGCGTGAAACAATATGCTTCATAATCTAGCAGTAAAGATTATATGCTGGAATTTAACAAATTGTGTCATTGTTAATTGCGGTGGCATTGCGGTGTTAATAATTGCATGCTTGAATAACTATAATTATATCTACCGTACAGGTGATTGCATCTATGTATGTACCTACACGTGTATTTTTACAATAAGAGATATTGTAATATGTCCAACGACCTCTTGTCGCGATGTGTAAAATTATAAATATGTAGGTATTCTAAAACAGCTTGTTTATAATATATTCAATACTTATAAAACAATGTCGTTACCAGATGATTGTTTCAAATCTTACATGTTTGAGTCATTCATAATTCATAATTTATAAATATTTTTAAATTCAATCTGACATTAATGCGGTAGTAAAAGATATGCCTACTCATTTAATCCATTACTCATGTTTAAATATTATGTATTAATAACTAATATTAGCACACCATATTTCAATGATATAACCAGGTTTTCGATTTATATTTTATAAATTATTTTAAAAAACCTTCTTTATTTTATGAGAACATCGCTTCGCTACAAGTGAATTAAAATTTAAAATTAGACATCATTTTATGTATTATTAAAAAAATTTAAGAAAATTCTTATTTATAGTAAAGAAACAGTGAACAATAAAATTTATTGAACATTATTTCACAAATATAATAGCTGTTTCATATATTTTAATATTTGGCAAGTTTCGCCCAGATTTTCGATATATTATTGTGTACTAATATTCTATGATCCAAGGAATAATTACTCTGACTATGATAATTTAAACACATTCCACAATTTTTTTCTTAATAATATTTTTTTTTAATATGTAAACTGAAATATCAATGGAAAAATGTTTTTCTAACTGATTTTAAAAACTAACTAACTAACCATCAAACAGTAGTAGAAAGAGGGTAGGCAAAAATAACAGAAATAACCCAGCGACAAAAGATTAACAAATATATATTTTATTAATAACAAATAGCACCATTCAAATCACAAGGAAAAATCATTGCCTTAAGGCAAATTTAAAATTTTTAGACTTAAGTCCAACTGTAAAATATTTTATTAATAATGACCTCTTAACATGTTTTAGTCTAAGGTGATTTCGTTAATGCCAATACATATCGAGCGTTAAATAAGCTAAGAAAAAAGTTGATTTTTATGAATAGCTTCCTAGATTAGATGCAATTATGAACACGCAAATATTTTTATGATAATCTTGACAAAACGCAATGTTAGAATAAAGGTTAAATGTTACATTGCACACAAAATTTTATTTTAATTATTTAATTTAGTGCAATGAAAAAAAAATGAAAGGGGCATATTGATAATAATAATAATGAATTGGATAATGTATTAAGCAATATTTTTTATGAATTGACCCTCAAAAGGGCGCTGTAGAAAATGCTCCGTTTTATGAAATAGTTAAAAATAAACATATTTAGTATGAGGGCTGCACCTGACGCAGTTAATCAACATTTACATCAGGAAAGAATAATTTTAAAATATGCGTTTTGAGTCTTGATCTAAACTCTGACGGGTTCTCAATGCACTTTAGGTCTGCTGGAACATTGTTCCAGGTTGAAGGGCCGGCTTGATTTGGACACACGGAAAGAATGAATGAAGAAGTTATTTGTTAATGACGTAAACGAAAGAAGAAATCGAGGAAAACCAAGGAAAACGATCAAATCAATCAAATCTTAAATGTTAGCCACGTGAAGATTTGGAGAAATCGACGGAAGTGTATGACAAGATGTATGAATGTTGAGAAATTGAAAGAGTATGTCAGGATATAACAGTGTGGCTGTTCATACTTTCTGCCTACTCCTTCGGAATTTAATTTTATAAGGTCAACAAAGAAAGTACTTAATTGTAACAACGCATGGAGTATGTTTTCTTATGAAAGAAATAAACGCTGCAAAAATAGTTGCGATCTGATTTGAAAAAAAATCATTCTGCAAATCAGGTTTGTATAATAGTAAAAAAATTTTTAACAAAAAGTATGCATTTCACTTGGCAGGTACAATAGAGAATATAGACATACTACAAACATAGCTCGAATAGCAATATGCAGTATATCATTGCGCCTTATTACGACCATGAAAACTAGAGATCCTTCAACAACTTCCTCTCATCAAGATCAGGGTTTTGACTTTATACAAGTAGCTTTATATGGGAACATAAAAATCGTTCTCTAAAGTATATGCAAATTACGATAATATTTAAATTATTAAATGAAATGTTCTACATATTTTACAAGATAATTTATTATATTGTATATCCACAAGCAAATAAGAATATGCTTCCGTTAAAAGTAGATTAAGCACACATTGAATCGAACTTTTGTAATATTATAATAACAAATAGAATTTTAAAGAGGGTTAAGAAATGTATATATAATTTTTAAGTGACATACTAAACATCACGCCGTCTCTCCTAAGAGGTGGGCAGAACGAATGGACCGCCACACTGTTCTTTCCTGACACAATTATCTCGTTCCCTCAACATTCATATATAGTGTCATGCACACACGTCGATTACTCCGATTCTTTACGTATCCGACATTCGATATTTAATTTATTTAATTGTTCTACATTTTCCTCGGTTTATTTACATCGCCAGCATTTAAGTTCTTTACCATTAATTCTTTATTCATTCTTCACATGTGTCCAAACCACCTTAATGTTTTTTTGTTCATTACGCTTTCACTCGAACTGCATTAACTTATTTTACTCGTATTTTCATTCACTCTATCATACGCAAATTTTCCGCGCATTCAAAATGATCCTCATTATAAAGGGAATGCTCTGGATTTTCATTTTTACACACTCGTAGATTATTTGTATCAATTTGGATCTAACTTGCTCCCGTGTTATGAGGCCAATTCATATTTAATATATTTATAATAAACCATTTTTTATAAGTGAATACGGTGCGAATGATGGTGTTATGATCAAAATAATGAAAGGATCATTAATGTGGTTTGGACACATGGAATGGATGAAGAAAGAGTGGTAAAAAATTAGCGATGTAAATGGAACTAGAAATAGAGGAAGACCGAGGAAAACGTGGCACGATCAAATAAATCAAATATTGAATGTCAACCACGTGAGGAGTCAGAGAAATCGACGCGCGTGCATGACACGATGTATGAATGTTGAGGAATCGAGAGAAATATGTCAGGAAAGACAAGTGTGGCAGTTTATTCTTTCTGCCTACTCCTTCAGGGAAACAGCGTGATGGTTAGTTAGTTAGTTTTTTTAAATTATTTGAAGTAGCACTAGAAAAGTTTTATTACCTAGCATTTCAGAGTTGCATACATAGTTTTTTCAGAGTATTAAAGTATTATATTTTTATTTATTTTTTAACTCCTTAAATATCTTATCATTTTAGTACAAATTATACATTTGGTGGAAAAAATTATAAAAAAGAAAAATAAGCGAGGCGTTGATGTACTCAACGTTAAATATTTTATTGTGGTTATAAGATGTGTTCATTTGAAAAATCCTAAGTAAAGTTCAAGAGTGTGTTTTAGGAAAACAGAATAAATATTTTGATTAAGTTGAAGCATATCAATTGCAATGAAATCGCCATAAAGTGGTCATAAAGTTCTACAAATAGATGCGACTAAGATTCCCACCGTTTGGGAGGGTGTCCGTATATGCATATATACGAGTAGTATGTATATAACCAATACATAAATCTTGATAAAAGTCTAATAAAATATTAAAAAAATATTCACACCTTTTTTTACAAATGCAATCATTAAAATCATTTCATGGTTTTTCTCAACTAATGTAAAATAAATAATTAACAGTATATATTCAAGAACAAGATTCAAACGAACAATCATTTGACCAAGAGCGAGGTTTTGCCCCCAATACCTCTAACTAACCATCACGCCGTTTCATAGGATGGGTAAGCAGAGCATGAACCGCTACACTGCTATATTCTAATGTACCTCTCGAGTTTCCCGTATATTCATACATCGTAATATGCACGCTCGTCGATTTTTTTCACTTCGAGCGTGACTCGGGTTCTTTTTCCATTCACACTACTTACATGCAACTTGTTAACTATTCTTCTCTCATATATTCGCCCCAAATGCCCAAACCATTTAAGCGATCATTTTTATTTTACATATGATGCAATCATCTGCCTTCATTATTTCGTCGTTCGGTATTGTATCATACATAGTTTTCCCGTAAATTCTTCTCAGTAATCTCATTTCTACTGCATTTATTCTTATTTTTCCAGCTCCAAGCTCTTCTTCGTATGGAAAATACTAATATTTCGTATGGAAAATACTCTTTATTAATTAGATAATCTACTTTTTGGAGGAAACACATTGATTTTTCAACATTATTAACTGTTTAAATAAAAACACAGTTATAGGATGTCACAACTGATTATATTTCTTTTCCTTTATAATTATTTAATACACGGAAAAATATTTTCATATTTAAAATATTAAATGTGGTTTAAATGTCATAACATAATATTCGAATTTACAATGTTTTTTTTAAAATTATTGTTGATTAAAAATGTCATTACATCAGATAAAATCAAATCATTTTATTTTCTCAGAAGACAAACAAAAATTACAGTTTAAAGCATCTATTGAGAACAGGTAAAATATAATATATAATACCAGGAACGCATGAGAGATGGTCCGACTTTAGGAATACAAGATATTCTCTCAAGTCAAGAGTATTTGTCTTCTGAACGTATATTCACTAATATGAAAGATGTCGATCTCCAAAGAGATCATGTTCAGCAGTGTAATTGTAATCACCATCGGAATCATCAGAGGCAGGTTGGTTCTGCATGTTGGGAGATTAAACAATCTATGATGACGCTGTCGAAGATAACCACCCGAAACATAAAGATGAATACCCTTTAAGATAACGGAATTCTTATAAGAAGTTAATTATGTACGTGAAAAATACCATTAGAAGTTAAAAATGATGTTGCTTCTTAATTATTAAGAAAATCCACTATCCTTTATTGATTTGTACCTGAGCGCGTGTTACGGTGGGAACTAGGAAATATGTTGCAAAATATATATATTTTTTAATTTATCTACGATAAACTTACTAGTCTAATGCATTATCATCCAATATGATCGTCACCTGAGAGTAAGAAGGTTCCAACTGTCAAAAGTAAAAAGCTGAGAAAAATGAAGTCAAAGTATTGTTGGTTTCGGGTGTGTATCTTGGAATAAAAGGGTTCCATCTGAAGCAGATGAAACTCTTTTACCTAGAAGCGTGTAAATTTTCTCTAGCGACAGTTGGAATAATAAAGTTCTAAGTGTAAATAAATCCTTTTTCAGTGAATCGTGTGTTTTGAATGATCAGATGGAACTTGATTCTTTTCGTAACATCAAAATGACAATACTATTACATGTTTTTTTTAATTGTACGTATAGATAAGGTTAGTAAGAACCCTTTTCACGAAAAAAATCCAAATATGAAATTTTGTTAGTTGGAATCCTCTTACTCTCAGGTGACGAGATATCAATAGAAAATCAATTGATAATGCCCAAGACAGGTGAAATATGTCATCCATATAAAATATAACAAAACTTCTAGAAATTTTCATTCGTATTAATAATCTTTGTTATTAATTTGTTCATAACTAAGATGGTTTAAACAAATTAAATAAACGTATTTGTTTCCTATATAGACGTGTTTTTATCTTGTGGCAAGCGCATGGCGATATTTCCCAGTCGCTCCTGATTCTACTATACGCGTTGTCCAGGTCGCATAGCCGTTCCGTTCCCTCCACAATCAGCCTCGGTACGGCCACTGTACTCCGGCAGATCCGTGCTTCCGTTGGTGGTCTGCAAGCCGACACCACTCGGATACAATTGTTTCCCAAATGCAACGGTTGCAGTGGTGCAACCCGCACAGTGGACCCACGAACCGAAATATAAAGCAATAACGATTTGGAAATATTCGGTCACGGATATAAATCTGTTCACTCTCGAATTATAGCCGCAAAGTCAACTTTGATATAGTACAATAGCATTGGATTCTAAACGGGCACCAATTTAATACTGTTGATTTCTCTCGGAAACTAGTTCAAAATTTCGAAGGGCGATAACTGTATCACACAATCAACAAACAATATCTCTTGATGTAATACATCGATTGCCCATTTGGTCAACTTGAAGTATATTCTATGGAAAAATTATTACAATTGAGTTACTGTGAAAATATCGTTGTTTTTCACAGCGTTGTAAAGATGTTGTTTGAGAAACTTAAGAAAAGATAAGTCATCAGTACCACGTAGATACCTATTGACTGCGTACCAGACAATAGATTTTTTTAAATGTATGTTGGTTTTTATATTGGAAAGCTAGGAAATGTTAATTTCAAATAAAAATAACGTAACAGTTCGTTCAAACAAAGCGAAATATACATTATCAACTTTTAAACTATAATAAATGTAAGTCAATTGACATAATAACTTTTTATTAAAATATAAATAAATGCAGTATTTATATTGCTGTATCTATAATGCTTTCGTTATTAGAACCATTATATCATAAAAATAATGCAAATTTTTTTTATGTTTCTTAAACCTGCGTTTCCATATGTTTAGGAATTTATTATAATAGTATAAAAACAGACCATATTCACGTGTTGTATATGAATGATATATATTATATTATATATAAGATCGTTATTCAATAATTCCATTTTCTGTGTGTAAGTATGCTAACATTTATTATTTTAAATTACGATTATTGTACGTAATACAAGGTGACAAAATTATTAATACATGTATTCAAGCGCTTTTCTTTTGTCAAACTGCTTGTTTTGTTTTTGTGTTTAATTGTTTAATAAATAATTATTTCTAATCTCAATAATGAAATGTTATTTAAAAACAGTTACAATTTGTTTTATAATACTGTTAATTCGATTAACATTCTGAACTTACCTTCTGTGAGATCGTTTTCTTTGACGGTTTCAATTGTTTGTATTCTGATCACTCCACAAGATCAAGCTTCAAAAAAATTCAGTCACAGAATAAATGGAGAACTATTTTCAGCCATCGCTTCACGCCAGTAAACAAATATCTTGGAAGCTCTTGAATTCAAAATAAAAACTGAAAAATTCAGCTTCAATCATTCATAGGCACGTACTCGCGCAACACGGCCGAAAAATAGTTTTATTATTGTTTAAATAACTGACACAAAATACTATCAAAGTTGCTTATTAATCTATTCACGTAATTGTTTTATTGTTACTCTGACATAAACACTAAAGTTTAAAAGTTTACATGGTTGTTAAAAGGATAATGGTTCCACTCCAAATATTAGATTAATTATGTATTAATTGATGAACTGTTCGAGTCAAGTTTCCGGTGAGTTAGTACCGCGGTGAGATTGTTCCGCTGGAGCTCTGGCGAGAGCTTGGAGCCTACTGTTCGCGGAGAGAGACCGCGTCCCACTATTTACGTCGTCCGTCCTGTGATAGCTGCTTTAGATCTGGCTTTTTGCTTTCCGCCGATAGCGTCCCAAACACCCGGAAAATTAGGCGTCGCGATGACCGCACTTCTGCCACACAACACCGCACGTGTTGATCCTAGACGTGATATGAGACAACTGTTGTTTAATTTTTGACATAAATCTGGCGCTGTCCTGATAAACGAAATTATTTTTATTTTACAGAATTCATAAAAAATATTAGAATTTTCAAAAGGTTTAATTTCGTATTCATCATTAATTCAATTCGTATAAAGCATTAGTAACATAATTTATTTGATGAAAATTGTGTAATTAAAAATAAACAATACTGTACAAGATAATGCTAAGTTTGCTTATTTATTTTCTATGTTTAAAAACAAAAATACACACACAAATAAAGTAGAATAAATAAAGTAGAAAGAATGGTAAAAAAATATATATGTGAATGATGTAAATGGAACCAGAAATAGAGGACGACCGAGGAAAACGTCGGCCATGTGAGGAGTCAGAGAAATCGACGCGCGTGCATGACATGATGTATGTAAGGAAAGAAAAGTGTGGCAGTCCATTCTTTCTGCCTACCCCGTCGGGGAGACGGCGTGATGGTTAGTTAGTTAGGTAGTTAAAACAAAAGTAAATAAGATTATTTTTTGTGTGGATACAAAATATTCATAAACACTTGTTTCTATTTAATAAAATAGTACAAAAAAGTTAATATAAATGAAAACGTCTGTCTTCTAGGAGTTTTTTTTATAGAATGACATGTTTGTGGCGAAACATGTCATTCCATTTAATAAAACTCCTAGAAGGCAGACGTTTTCATTTATATTAATTATTTAATACGAAGTTTTACAAAAATGTTCAAAAATCAATAAATATAAAAAATGTGTCTGGCGCATTAATCAAGAAATGTATATGTCAAATAAATAATAATAGGCCTTTATTTAGAAAAATGAATCTCACGATTAATTATTATACATAAAATGTGTATAGTATCTAATATTTAACCGTCGCGTTGCCATGTGGTCAATTGAGTTTCCACTGCCAATTTAAAGTTGATTTTCTTAAAACCTATGGACCCTAATATTATAAAAAAAATTGTAATCCTCCATTGAAGTGTTCTCAATATTTCGTAATAAAAAAAAAGCAAAAAATTACTTCCTTCATCCCAAAAAAAAATATTTTTAAGACTGCCCTCACCTTCATTCGTGTTAAGGTAGAATTTGTTTTGCTAATATTTACAACTTTATCAAAAGTGACAAATACTTACTCGCTGTTTTGAACGTATTATAAATTATATGTTTGGCCTTTTCTAATAGGTACGTAATAATACCGACTGTGGACGGAAACGCAGCACGCAACTTAATAATATCAGAACTGTGAAAATATTAACACTTTACCAAAACGGACAAATATTAATACGTACTCGTTGTCTTGAACGTACTATACATTTTGGCTAGGTGCCTTTATCATACGTAAAATTATAGCGGCGCGGCCGCGGCGCGGCGCGGCGGAGCGAGAAAAGTTCATACTTGGTGTCAGTCGCTCGTATGCTGTGACGCATTCCATATCAGAAATCGCATGGTTTCAGAAAAAAATTAATAATGATATGTTTTTCAAATAATCCATTCCTATCTATTCCTCTATTCTATTCCTAATGAAATTCCCTAAAAGATGACATAAATTAAATTTTGATTCATCGAGTCATATGCTTGATATTTAGATAAAGTTAGCGGTAAACTGAATTGACCACATGGGAGCGAGCGTTTTGTTTTGAACACGGTTCGTTAAGGGTTAACATGAAAAATCTTTTCAGCACCTAAGTCCAGGTAGACTCAAACATAATAATAGACAATACGCAATACAATATATTTGAAGATGACGTAAAGCTGCTGAAACCGGCCATGAAATTTGTTATTGCGACTGAAATATTGTAATTAATATTATTTTTGTTTAAAATTAGTCAATTATGTAACAAACGATGTTCTATACACGAGAATCTGTGTACACCAACTATAATTGACCACCTAAAATTATTTCGTAAAAGAATCTGTTGATAAGTATCTGATTGGGACCCATTTGTAATATATGTAGAGTAAAGAATTCTCATTACAACTTTTAAGAATTAAGAATGGTTTCAGGAAATTTGAATGTTAGATAAAATCGCTTTAAATTCGGTTTATTTTTTTTAATTCCTCTCCAGCACTTCATATACTCGTTTACCAAATGTATAATTCCCCTTCAGCATTTCATATGCACGTATAACAAATTTATATTTTTTTCAATGTATACAAATACTTGTAGACGAATACTGGATTTTACCCATTGCGGGTTAACATTTTTAAGAATTAATTGTATCTCAATAGAGACGAAGATGCAAATTGGAAACAGAATATGGTGGTCGAGAAGTTTACAGGACTTATGACCTGTCATTGATTGGGTTAAGCGCACGCTTTATGTAATACAACATTCCCTATTTCGCCCTTCTTACGACCACCACGTCTGACAAATTGTTGGAAGATGTATACGATGTATCGTATATGCTACAATGTTGGGATACATTTCACATTTTTTAGTTCAATCTACACTAGCGCCATCTATTAAGATTGGTTGTAAGCATTAAGCAGAATTTGTAGAATTTGTTGTGTAATTTGTTGTGTAACCCAATATTGTAGCATATATACATCTTCCAAAAATTTGTCAGACACGGTGGTCATAAGAAAAAAAAAAGGTGGAATGGGGAATGTTGTATTACATAAAGCGTGCGCATAACCCAATCAATAACAGGTCATAAGTCCTGTAAACGCCTCGACCACCATATTCTGTTTCCAATTTGCATCTTCGGCTCTATTGAGATACAATTAATCCTTAAAAATTTATAATTCTCCTTCAGCACTTCATATACTCGTATAACAAATCGGCATCGCAATCATCCCGAATTGTAGAATTTCTTGATGCATCGTGAGATTCTAAAATTCGCTCTTTATGGCGAGGTTTTATAGAATATGCACCAGTCTAATTCATGTACGAATATATATTGTACATTATAAAGAGTTATTTATAATACACGAACGTATTTTAGTAAGCATTTAAATGTAGAATTAGTTTATATGACTAATTAACAATCATATTTTTGAATATGGACCGTGCCTAATATAACGACTAATGCTTGATTTAACTTTCAGAATATTTCCATATATTAATACAAGTTTAATATTACTAAAATTAACTTAGAATATAACAATTATATAATCGAATTGCAAAAAAATTAACCGATGATAATTGCATAGTTATAGCATTCACAAGTTTTTGGTGCGTTTTATTATTTAATCATGCCGATACGGAAGTGCAATGGACCCATTGCATCACCCGAGGCTAGATCATTACCAGGCAGACATGGAGATGAAGGATCTAGCGGCTAAGAACCTTCCTAATCAATTTAATTTAACGACGGTGTAACTTTTCAGAATAAACTATAATAAACAAGGTTATCAGTGCTTACATAACTGTCAGAGATAATTAATCATTTACGGTAGACCTTATAAAAAAATACACTATTCAACAACAGATTATTTAATAGTGTAGGGATTTTTTTAAACAAATGTAAAAGATGTTTCTTTTTTCATATACTTTTTATGGCACAAACATTTCATTAAAAAAGTTAAAAACGAAACATGTTTCGGACCTACAAGCCCTTGATATACGAGTATGATAAATATTTAAATAAATATTACAAATATTATTTAAAAAATTCACGAATGTGGTCATTTTGACAGATATTAAAATGATTTATTTCGGAACGTTAATGCTTTTGTTATAACAAATATTGTGAGTAATATTAACTCTCTAATAGTAATAGAAATATAACATAACATACAACTATGTTGAGAATGACCACAAATGCTTTCTATTTCTAAGGAATTGTTTATTTGAAGTTATTATTATATTTGCCGCTTGAGGAACATCAGAATAAGATAGATATGTGAGGTTGAGGATATTATAAGATAGAGCAGACAGCGAAAAGGGTACTGGTACGGTCATGTTCAAAGAATGGACACCACCAGACTCCCCTATATTGCATTGCATAATCAGCCTTATGGGACTCGTTTCTCGTGGAAGACCTCTTAAAAGATGGAAGGACAGCTGGGAATTTACCTCACAGGAGGAGCAACACTCTGACCACATAGGCCACATAGGTCTACAATAAGGAAGAAGAAGAAGAATATATTTAAAAAAATATTGTTTATATATAATTAAATTACACTTGGGTATATAGATTTGACCGGTTTCGGCAGCTTGCTGCTATCTTCTTCTAACCAGACCGAGAAGCGGTCAAACCCATAAACCTAAATGGAATTGAACTAAATATAATGACAGGAACCTACTTGAACAATAAATTAGTTATATTTTCATAAAAATAAATAATGTTTTTGATAAAATAGTACATTTAACATCTCAGATACCTGTATGAAGGATGTGTTTATTATTCCTGTAGAATTTTCGTTGAAATTAATTTTAAGATGAGGAAAATATAAATATAAATAAACCCCTTGCTTTGAATTCCATTTTCGAAATTTCCTATTATAAACAGGTATATTTATGTTCTGAATAGGTATGTTTTGTCAGGGCATAATCAACTGATGTTATATTGTAAAATAAGACATTTATATATTTAAAACATGAATTTCAATATTAAAAAAAACTTTCTCACAAAAATTAAAATCATATTTTATTATGTTTTCTTTATTATTATGATTTTTTATTTTTATGATTTTTTTTGTATACAGCGGGTCGTTTTTGAACCCAATTACTGCATAATTTTTTTAGCTACAATATTTATTTTTATGA
Organism: Lepidostoma basale; assembly: GCA_022606425.2. Lineage (NCBI taxonomy): Eukaryota > Metazoa > Arthropoda > Insecta > Trichoptera > Lepidostomatidae > Lepidostoma > Lepidostoma basale. The sequence goes on along the minus strand of JAHDVF020001514.1, from coordinate 68,402 downwards.
CATGCTGTAACTAATCTATCGCTATTTTATTGTCATGTGAATTCTACACCTGACAAAAGACAATGTGATAATCACGCTACCACCGGCAATCGAACCCGGGCCTTTCTTCCTATTCTACCGTTCTTGCCACTCTACCACGAGGTCGTCGCATACATATTATATTCTGGGTGAACAGTATTTTTTCAGTATATAATTCAATAACTTAAAAATGTTATCGAGTTTAACATTGCAGAATTATACTGTAAATCTTAAACAAAAAATGTTCTTACTAATTCGAAGTGAGTAAGCAAGTACATTGACTTCGTGCTATATTTCATTTAAATCATTTAAACAAAGATAAGATTTTCCATAATACAAAGATGTACTGCCATCACATTAACAAGATAGTCTAATTAAATGTGTGTGTGATCCATATAATCTAATTAAATAAGCATGTGTACTACACATATAACGATTAACCAATGTTGTTGCATAAGTGAGTGTTATAAAGATTTGACCGACTTAAAATATTTGCCGATTATATACTTGAAAACAAAAGACACTCAACTTTTTTTTTCAAATGTATGTTTTTAAATATAGTGTTTTACTTTTATTCAAATAAATGAATCTACCTAAATTAAAATAACAAAGTTATATTATAATTCTTCTTCTTCTCCGGCGCTACAACCCTTGGTGGGTCTTGGCCTCCTCAAAGAAACGTCTCCATCCCATCCTGTCTCTGGCCGCCACCTCCTAGTCTTGCCGCTCCAGGACCCGACAATCTGCCACGGCACCATCCAGCCATCGCAGTCTCGGCCTACCGATGCTTCTTCGCCCTGCTGGATTGTCATGCAACACTCTTTTGGGGTGCTCCAGATCTCCCATGCGGTGCAAGTGCCCTAGCCACCGCAGTCTATTATATAAACTTGACCACGCTGACATCCTGGTATACGAGTAGATCGTAGAGCTCTGTGTTGTATCTCCTTCTCCACGTCTGACCATCCTTAATGGGTCCGAAGATTCGACGGAGGATCTTCCTTTCGAAGCAGTTTATTTTATTATATTATAATATGTACTATATATTACGACTATATTATAATAAATTAATAAATACATCTTGTTTTAAAGCAAAGAAAATAATTATTTAAGAAAGTAAAAAAAAAACTAGGAAAATATTTGTTTGATAATATATACTTGCATAAAAAGGATGTTGTTACATTAAGATATATGTATACGGCCAGTTGTCAACTCTATGATGGTTTTCTGGTAAAACAATAAACCATATAATATCTATATCATAAAAATAAAAACAATTTTAACTATAAAAAATATGTGCACATGCATTAAGATTGATAATAAAAAGAGAGTACTAGAATTTTTTTTTTTTTAATTTTATTTGATATGACTTGTTTTATTGTATAAACTGCTGCTTCGCTCGTGACTGAGCTTAGTCGTATCAATAAATATAAAATGTGGTCATAAAGTATGTTATATCACACGACAAAATATTTTATATGATAGCAAAAAATCATTAGTTTCGAGCAATACAAAAATAAAAATACTATGAAATAGACGACTCTTCACCTGATATGTGCGTAGAGATGGAGTCAGCAACTATGTATCTCTGAAACATCGATTAAAGATAATAACATGAAACACATATGACCGTACCCAAGATCCTAAGAAATATACGAGTATATCCTAGTCAGACCTATTCTTAATTTATTTCTCGTAAAGCTAAGTGATTCTTCTTAAACCGGTATTTCCTTGCATTTGTTATGATTAATTATATAATAGTATTGTGCATTAACAAAGATTTTCTGCTTAATGGTTCCCAATCTTAATAGATGACGCTAGTGTAGAGTGAATTAAAAAATGTAAAGATAAGCGCAGCATTCTAGCATATATACATCTTCCAAAAATTTGTCAGACGTAGTGGTCGTAGGAAGGGCGGAATGGGGAATGTTGTTAAACATAAAGCGATCGCTCAACCCAACCAATGACAGGTCATAAGTCCTGTAAGCGCCTCGGCCACCATATTTTGTTCCCAGAAAACAATTTACATCTTCGTCTCTATTGAGATACAATTAATCCTTATAATAGTATTGTGTTTATTCGAACTTAATTTGGGATACATACCTACCTACTCTACTTTCATTATATTTTGTACTTCCCAATTTCTTGGTAATTTGTTCATTCTCAAGGCAATTTTTTTCTCCCTCTTCATTATAGGAACATCTTTATATACCACATTTAATTATTCTCTAAGTGTGTACGTTACTAAACTCCTACCAAATGGGTGGACCGATTTTGATGAAATTTGTTGTGTTTGCTTGATTGGGTCCCTGGATGGTCCGCTAGTATACATATAAATCTGTTTGTTTAGTTCCTCCGAAGAAGCTTAGATGCAATCGGAACTAATTGGCAATAAATATTAGGTCCTTACGTATGAAATTGGCGTTTTGTATGGGAGGAACATAAAGTTGATTTTTTTTAAATATAATATATTTATTTAATCAAAGTATGTACCATTGCTATCTATGCACTTTTGCCATCTGATAGGTAGTTCATCGATCCCTTTACTAAAAAAACCATTCGGACGGGAATGAATAAAATCTTTGAAGTCGGTTTGGACTGCCCCATCAGAGTTGAATTTTTTCCCTTGCAAGAAGTTATCCAAATTTCGAAAAAAATAGTAATCTGTTGGGGCAAGGTCCGGAGAGTACGGTGGATGTCTTAGACATTCCAATTGAAGCTCTTCTAATTTGGTAGCCGTCTGTTGTGCAGTGTGTGGTCTAGCGTTATCACGAAGCAGCAGTGGCCTAGAGCGATTAACCAGCCTCGGCTGTTTAGCAGCTAGCTTTTCCATCATGGTTTGCAGTTGCTGACAATAGACATCTGCTGTCATCGTCTGGCCAGATTTAAGAAAGCTGTAGTGAACGACACCAGCACTAGTCCACCAAACGCTCACAAGTAACTTATTTGGAGTCAATTTTCGCTTGGGGCTTGGTTTGGCTGGTTCGGCAGGGTTCAGCCATTGCGATGAGCGCTTCCGATTATCATACAGGATCCACTTTTCATCACAGGTAATGATTCGATTCAAAATCCCTTCATTATTGTGCCGGTTGAGTAATGCAACGCAGCAGTCAACGCGCGTTTGTTGATTTGCTTCACTCAATTCGTGAGGTACCCACCTTTCAAGCTTTTTCACCTTCCCAATTTGCTTCAAGTGGATTAAAACAGTTTTATCACTAACACCGCAGCCTGCAGCTAACTCGGACGTGGTTTGCGATGGATCTGCTTCTACAATAGCCTTCAATTCTTCATTATCAACTTTGGTCTCCGGCCGTCCACGGGGCTTGTTCTGCAGGTCGAAATTTCCAGAACGAAAACGTTGGAACCAAAAACGCACTGTGTTTTCTTTTGCGGCACCGTCGCCATACATATCATTAATCCTTCGAGCCGTTTCTGCAGCACTGGTGCCACGGTGGAACTCGTACTCGTAAATAACGCGATATTTCAAGTTTTCCATTTTGTAAACTGAGTAACACAAAGAAAAAAAACAGTTGAAGAAAAAACCAATGAATTATAATTTTTGAAACACAAATACTTGAGTAAATAGCTGTATAAATTTGAATTTGGAATTCCTAACCAAAGAGAAGATATTTAAGATCAAAGTTGCCAGTACGGCAAAACGCCAATATCATATGTAAGGACCTAATATAATAGCTTTACCGTGATAATAAACAAAGTGTTATATTATTTTTAATCTTTATCCATTGTTAAAAATTAAATGCAAGAGAGGCGTTCCAAATAGTAATTTTAGATTGTTCTTGATGTGAAATAAATATGAGTTTAGCTTTTCTAATGCATCGTTTTCCTTCCTAATTGCATCTAACTAACTCTAGGAAGACGAGTGTTTTTTCAAGCGAAAAATATTTTTTCACCGTTTTACTGCAAATCTAAGGCCGAATTTTTCTTAAACACTGTCAATTAATTTTCATGCAGTGGCGGTCAAAGAATTATTTATTTCAATTATTTTTAATTATTATCATTCCTGTATCTTGAGCATTGATGTCGATTTCCAAATTAAATCATTAATACCAATGAAAACGTTTGTTTAATAAAATATTTATTATATTTTTTGTGAATGACACGTTTCGTCTGTCTAAGGCACTATCAAATGTTTGATAAAACAGTTGTTAAGACGTTTTCATTTTTGTTAATTATTGTCATTATTTTTTTAAACTAACTAACTAACTAACTAACCATCACGCCGTCTCTCCGAAAGGGTAGGCAGAAAGAATGGACTGTCACACTTTAACCGATGCGGCACTCCATCCTTCTCTTTTCGCCCATAATAATAAAAAAATATAATAATAATGATAATAATAATAATTATTATTATTATTTCAGTAACTATTAAGTCTTGGTAAGTCAAATCTTGCTATCGTTTAACCCTTCTTTTATCTTCTTCTTTCGGTACCATGTCAGGTCCCCCCAACGTTGGCGATCACGGAAGCAAAGGCATTTCTATCCTGCGCCACTTGGAACAGGTTCTAAACTCTTATTATTCCTGTCCATCCTTTGATGTTCCGCAGCCAGGACAGCTGCCTTCTACCAACTCCCCGATGTCCCTCCACTTTACCCATTAATATCAGTCTAAGGATATGGTATTTTTCTACCCTTAGCACATGACCCAAATATGAGACCTTTCTAATTTTCACAATCGACAACAGCTCTCCACTGGCTCTGGCTCTCTATAGTACGTCTGCATTACTGATCCTATCGGTCCACGGTATACGGTGCATTCTGCGGTATATCCAAATCTCGAACGCTTCCAACCGGTTCATTACATTCACTTTCAGAGTCCAGGTTTTACAGCTATACAGTAGAACAAACCATATATAACATTAGATCATTCTTTGTAGGAGTTTCAAGTTAAGATTATCGTTGCAAAATAATGTTCTCATTTTATTAAATGCAGCTCGTGCAACATCAATTATTATTAAAACTTAAATAGAAGACATTTATACCTCAATAGATTGGGTTGACTTGTGTTATTTTTAACCCGCTTTACTTTTAAAATTGCAAAAAAATCAATGCTATATGCATATTATTTATTGACAAATTAGCAATGAAATTTGACGTTTTTACGCCTTATTTTTCGAATACTTTTTTTATTGTTTCCTTTCAAAACATAATTAGAAGGCATTTTTTTCAAATTAAAACATCGTTTTTCCACTTTTGTGTTAATTTTTCTCGACATGTTTCGAAGGTTTTACACCTTCATCATCGGGAGAACGACAATGAAGAAGAATAAAAAAGAACATTCGAAATACTTTGAGAGAAATAAACAAGAATTGTTAAATATTAGGATATAATTTGTTATTATGACTATTATCGAAGTATGAGAGTTAATATTTCTTACAAGTATTATATAAATATTGTTCATCTCTAGAAACAATCAACGTGTACTGTACAATAGAATTACTATAATTGCTATGATACTTATCTCTTGTCAATTGATAAAATTAACGACCAGTACTTGTACACATAATCTAATAGTATCTTTGAATGTGGGTTAAAAAACATATATTTTTTAAATTAAGAACAAAACAATTATTGTAATCACTAACATTACCAAATCAGTTGAATTGGATACTTTTTTAATCGTATTTTGTCGTCGAAATCATGCGATTTACCCAGATATATTAATTTTTAAACATTTAATTATGATGACAAATGTTAATTTTAAGTATTGTAATAAAAAAAATTAGATCAAGACAATTGCTTTTTATTTGGTATTGATAATAATTCACATTAAATATAAGAAGTGAATGCAGTGAGAATAAAAGCGTTATGAACAAAATAATTATGAAATTTTGAATGTATACAAATACTTGTGGACAAATACTGGATTTTACAAATACTGGATAAATTAATAAAAAAATTCTGCTTAATGCTTACACCCAATCTTAATGGATGACGCTCGTGTAGATTGAACTAAAAAATGTGAAGTGTTCTGCAACATTGTAGCATATATACATATTCCAAAAAAAATTGTCAGACGTGGTGGTCGTAAGAAGGGCGCAATGGGGAATGTTGTTAAACATAAAGCGATCGCTTAACCCAACCAATGACAGGTCATAAGTCCTGTAAGCGCCTCGAACACCATATTCTGTTCCCAGAAAACAATTTACATATTTGTCTCTTTTGAGATACAATTAATCCTTATAAAAAAATAATTATGGTTACGACACAAGGTGAGAATGATAAAAAAGAATTATGTTAACGATGCGAACGAAAAAACGTGGCATGATCAAATCAATCAAAATATTAAATGTCGGCCACGTCACGGCAGTCAGCGAAAATGCCGTGCGTGGATGGCGCAATGTATGATTGTTGGAGAATTGAGAGAAGTATGTCATGAAGAAACAGACTCTTTCTGCCCACCCCTTCAAGAGTTTAGGTAAAATTTCAAGAAACTTTAAATAAAATGAAATTTTAAAATTTTGTACTCGTCTGTGCAGCGATTAGATTTATGTACAGTATTTAAACTTACAAGATCCAATCAATAAACACTTTAATTATCATTATGAATATGCGAGTATTTTAGTGAATGGAATCAAAATGTGACTTTTACATTCATATTGCACGAGTGTATACATAATATTAGCATTTAATATACATAATTGTAAGTATTGAAATGAAATAACTGCAAAATTGTGTACACATATTTTCAAGGACGCCCGTAAACATCGATTTCATCCATTTATTTCTTAGTTAAAATGAATTCCTAATATGTTTATAAGTTAATCGAATTAGCTAAAAAAACTTATCATAAATTCTAATTAAAATATTTGAATTAGAAACATTTTTGTAGTGAAATTTCAGTTCTCTACAAATTTTCTCAAAATATTTCAAAATATTTTATTGGTTTTACTTAAACTAAACTACTGTTCACATTTTAAAAATCTAATATTATTTGAAGTGTGATGTAATTTTAATGAACTGACTTTTTTCAGTAAAGCTAGTTTAAAATGTGAATGATTACCTTTATTTTGCATGGTTTCAATCATTTAAATCAATAGGACTAGCAACCTATCACATATCTTGAGAATCAATAGCGTAATAAGTTTATACAGTATTCAGGCTTAAATAACCTATTGTACGCAAAAATGTGGAAAGCAATGGAAAAGTATCACACACAAAAAGGCCCAAATGGAATCCCAATAATCGGTTAAGATTATAATATAGTTTGCTGCAAACCAACCCTATGGTTTAAAATTTTAAAAAAATAATTGGAGTGTTAAAAAAACTTTTATAAAACCCAAGACGACCATTGAAATAAAAGTAAAATTAAATTCATTTCATTTCATTTATTTGAATACAAATCACAAACATTACAGACATATAATTCCAAATCGTTTGCAATTACATTACAAGAATTTATACGAGAAGCATAAGAAAACCCATTAAGATTAAGAATTAAAAAGAATCATGACATTAATATTGCATCCCTGAAGCAACTCACACTATCACGAAATATGTCGACCTCCGAGGCGACTCGATTAAGCAATAAGATTGCCCTACCCACAAGCATAACCATTGGCCGGTTGGTTTTGCAGCGCGGCAAATAAAACAATCTGTTCTGTCTTTGAAGAAGGTAATTATCAGGATGAACCTTCCACCACAGTGGCAAGAGAAATAGAAGACACGAGGTCCATTTAAGGAACAACCGCAACGATGCATAAGTCATCTAATGATTTAATGAAACTAACTAGTCATTGACGCGAAGAAGGATACCGTTTATATTAAAAGGATCATCATTATTATTGGCTCTACAGCCCGATGTGGGCCTTGGTCTCATTCAACATTCGTTGTCATCTCTTTATTTCCTGCCGTGTACTCTTCCAGTCCCTGATGCCAATAGTATCTACTTCCCGTTGCCCTCCATCCAGCCAAAGAAGTTTGAGTCTACCATCACTACGTATACTTTGGGGCTTGGTGTGAAGAATCTTTTTGTTATTCTCTGCATACCCGTCCATCGCAGATCCAAACATTAAAAGGATATCAAAATAAAATGAAATATTTTTTGACGATTTCTGATTTATATTTGTTTTTTTAATGTACGTATACGAGGTCTGTTCAAAAAGTATCGCGAATTTTGAATTTCCGCTGGCTACGTATATTTGATTTTTGATTTTTTTGTAGCGTTATGTTGGTACTCATGTCCATTACTTATGCTGACAAGGTCGGCCATTTTGAATGTTTAGTTAATTTTTGACAGCTGTTTTGCTTGGATGTGTTTTGGCTCGTCTTCGATTTTTGCCTATTCCAAAAAATGGATCAAAGAATCTGTATCAAATTTTGTGTGAAAAACAAAATAAAGTGCGCGGACGCATTTCGAATGTTGACTGTGGTATATGGTGAAGCTACCTTGGACCAAAGCAACGTTTATCGGTGGTACAAAATGTTCTCAGAGGGCCGAGAAGATATGAACGACGAAGAGCGTGCCGGACGCCCGAGCACGTCAACAACAGACGAAAACATTGATAAAGTGAAGAAAATAGTATTAGCCAATCGTCGAATCACCGTTAGAGAAGTTGCTGAGGACCTAAACATATCGATTGGCTCGTGCCATTCGATTTTAACCAATGATTTGGGCATGAGTCGGGTCGCCGCGAAATTCGTGCCAAAATTGCTCAATTTCGACCAAAAACAGCATCGCGTTAACATTGCTCAGGAGATGTTGGACTCGGTCCGTGACGACCCAAATGTGCTCCAGAGGGTCATAACTGGTGACGAATCATGGGTTTATGGTTATGACGTGGAAACCAAAGCTCAATCATCCCAATGGAAGCTGCCGCATGAGCCAAGACCAAAAAAAGCGCGCCAAGTTCGGTCGAACGTGAAGGTTTTGCTCACAGTTTTCTTCGATTGCAGGGGCGTGGTGCATCATGAGTTCTTGCCACAGGGTAGTACGGTCAATAAGGAATATTACCTGCAAGTTATGCGCAATTTGCGCGAAGCAATCCGCCAGAAACGCCCGGATTTGTGGAAGAACAAAAACTGGCTTTTGCACCATGATAACGCCCCTGCTCACACATCGTTGCTTGTGCGCGAATATTTGGCCAAAAACAACACAGTAATGGTGCCGCAGCCACCGTATTCCCCAGACCTGGCCCCCTGTGACTTTTTCCTGTTTCCAAAACTGAAGAGGCCCATGAAAGGACGACGCTACGCCACGATTGAGGAGATAAAGACGGCATCGAAGGAGGAGCTGAACAAGATCACAAAAAATGATTTTTTTAAGTGCTTCGAGGATTGGAAAAAACGTTGGCATAAATGTATTATATCCGAGGGGAATTACTTTGAAGCGGACAAAATAGATATTCATGAATAAATAAATACTTTTTGAAAAAATATAAAATTCGCGATACTTTTTGAACAGACCTCGTACATGTACCACCGTTGAAAATTAATTATTTTCATAATATACGCTCTATTTCTTAATTCGTTCAATAACACATATAGTACAAAAGGCGTTTAAAATTCAGTCGCGTTGACATATGTGTGTAATATAATTATGTCGGTGTGTTCTGTGAGAATACTTGTATATTCCCGGTGGCTCACATAATAAACATTACGTAGTTTGTTTTCTATAAGTGTTTTGTCATTTGAACCTAATTACTGTCAACAATTTATTTTAGCCATCATACTGATTCTACACCAGACCAAAGACAGTGTGATAATCACACTGCCATCGCCGGGAATCGAACCCGGGACTTCGCAGATATATCTCGGTGTGGCAGATATATCTCCTGCAACTCTGCCACGAAGGTCGTCATTTTATATAATAAAACATGTCACTCCCACGAAACAATACAAAAATTCAATAAAACAAATATTTTTGTTCGTATTTATTATCTAATACGGAGTTTTACATTATGGTTCCAGAAATAATATATTGCATTGTTTCTACAAAAGCAACGAGAATGGACACTCCCATTTTTCTATTCCACTCACTTTTCTAGAATCTACAATATTCATACATCCAGCCCTGCGCTCACGTCACTATTTCGTATTCCTCACAGGTGGCCATTTAAAATTTGATTTATTTGATCGTGCCTCGTTTTTCTTTCTTTTCATCAATTTCGTGTTTCGTTGATGTATATTAATGTGTATTTTCTTCACCAATCAATTTACAAATTGGTTCATTCAATATTATTAAACCATGTCAGTGGTTATTTCATTATTTTCTTTATGACGCTTTCGTTTTCTACGCATCCCTCTGAGAGATCTCGTTTCCACCATACGTAATATTCTTTAATCATGCTAGTTCCATATACAGAGCACTATTATGGATAATGGCTTTATTAAATACATTTACATGTACATATGAAAGTTAAAATATGATTAGTCTTAACATCAGAATTAAATAAGAATACATTTAAAATATTTTAATATATAATACTAGAGCCCAGAATACTCGTATACTGTTAAAAACCCATATCTACCATACAAGTACATTAATCTTCGTTACTTTAGTTTATATTTATATTTACGTTTTCTATGAATCTAATTTTAGCTTCTACTATGTTTCATCCTTTTGTTTTTCCGGCTGGGTAATTTTCTTACGTACTTGTATTCTGGGAAAATACGCCAATCAATCCTATCAATATCGTCACCTTAATTATATAGAAACGTATGTATTGTACTTATACAAACTAAGCCTGAAGCCAACTTATCAAAGTAAATAAATCAATATTTCATTGTGGAACTAAAGAAATAAATTCTTCATTCTTCTTCTTCTTCTTTCCGTGTCCTGTCAGGTCTCCCCAACGTTGACTATCACCCTTGAGTAGGCCTTCCCGTCCTGGGTAGCTCGGAACAGCTCCCCCACGGTCCTCAGCCCCGTCCACTCTCGGATGTTCCTCAGCCAGGAAACCCGCCTTCTCCCAACACCTCGTCAACCCTCAATCTTACCCTATAAATAACGTTTTATTTCTAGGCCTTTCTATAATTTCTGTTTCAATTTATAAATAGATAAATTAACTAAATGTATAATTAATGTTCAAACGTTTTTATTCTTCTTTTTTTGTCTTCAAGTGTCTCTTACTACTTGATTCTTCTCCTGTAATGCTAAATTCCAGTTATCTCTCCATCTTTTGGGGGGTCTGGTATTCCAAGCAGAGCCTCGTAGGATTTATTCTCTGGACCTGTTGGTACCAGTACCGTCGACGTTGTCGCCCCCATCTGACCATATCTTGTACCTCGTAGATAATGTTCTCATTTCCATTGTCCACGGCATGTTTTTGGTCTTAACGGTGTCCACCATCGCCTTGATCCTATATTTGAGGTTCGACTCCACACAGATTTATAGATTAGAACTATACTGTATGTTTTACATGTTTTTATTATTATTAATTAATCCTACTAGTCTCAATGGCTACCTGGTTAAAATTCCGTATTGAAATCAACTGTAATACCTAGCTGAAGTCACTTGAATTAATCTGTTTTAATACTTCTATAAAGTTTCTGCATCCTTGCAAAAACTGTAAACTAAATCCAGTATTTATATACATCCAAAAAAGCAAAATGTTGTATAAAAACTGGTCAAAATTAAAAAGCATATAAAAATTGGAGAGTTTTCTCCAGGCGGTTATCTAGTAATATGTGATAATTGGGTTGATAGCCTTTCACATTACATTAATAAAGCTTTTCTGCTTAATGCTTACCTCTAGTCTCAATAGATGGCGCTAGTGTAGATTGAACTAAAATATGTGAAATGTTTCTCAACATGGTAGCATATATACAACTTTCAAATAATTGTCAGACGTGGTGTTCGTAGAAGGGCGGAATGGGGAATGTTTTATTACATAAAGCGATCGCTTGACCCAACCAATGACAGGTCATAAGTTCTGTAAACACCTCGACCACCATATTTTCCAAAAAATTTACATCTTCGTCTCTATTGATTTTACAATTAATTCTTAATAAAATATATTATGTTCATTGTAGTCAGTATTATTAGTGTCAAATATATTCTTGTTTTTTATTCAATAGTTGAAAATTACAATAAAAACATTAATTAATTTTATTTCATAAACAAGTTAAATAATTGTTTCGCTCTACTCAAAGAACTGTGTTAAATATTTTTTTGGGTTAGAAAAATCCATAAAATTGCAAAAAAGCGCGGTACAATTTAAAGTGCTCTATAAACTGACATCTAAATTAAATAAATCAATTATATAGTTTTTCATAAGCATTAAATCGAAAAACCAATATCCATAAAAAGTATTAGAAGAAGCATTTAGCGGTCAATATTAAAATATTACTTATGCATCGTTGTTAAAAAAAGTTTTGTTTTATGTTATTGCTTGAAGGTTATTTAAAAGACCATTGAACCAAGATGTGTATCGTCTGTTAAGATTCGCTCTATTAAGATGAGCACCTTCACCCAAGCGAAGTGATCTCTGACGAATAATTACGTATGAACTTTTGTATACGACCTACATTGGGACCTTGCAGTAGCAGTAGGTACTTGCGTTTTCTCGCATGATCGGTACCACCGTGGAAATTGAGAAAAACTGGAATATGCAAATGTTTCGGCTATTGTCATTAGTGCGCCATACACACGTTAAATAAATGACATATCATTCCAAATAATAATTTAAATCAAATATTAGATATTTTCTATAATGTACTAATTTATCTAAAACAATTACTTGTGTTAAGGAGTGATGTGTAATGTGCGATGTGGATAATTTATGTGAGTGATATATTTCGCCCATCTAAGGTATTATCAAATGTCGAATGTCAAATGTCAAAAGTCAAATGTTAAATGTCAATTCTCAAATTTCAAATGTCAAATGACAAAAGTCAAATGTAAAATGTCAAATGTCAAATGTCAAATGTCAAATGTCAAATGTCAAATGTCAAATATCAAATTTCAATTTTAAATCTCAAATGCCAATAGACAAATGACAAATATCAAATGTCAGATGTCAAATGTTATATGTTAAATGTCAAATGTCAAATGTCAAATGTCAAATGTCAAATGTCAAATGTCAAATGTCAAATGTCAAATGTCAATTGTCAAATGTCAAATGTCAAATGTCAAATGTCAAATGTCAAATGTCAAATGTCAAATGTCAAATGTCAAATGCCAAATGTCAAATGTCAAATGTCAAATATCAAATTTCACATTTCAAATAACAAACGTCAAATTTCAAATGTTAAATGTCAAATACAACTTACATTTGATAAAGCCAGGCGAAACTTGTTATTCACATAAATTATAATAAAAGTTCTAGAAAGCAGACTTTTCATTCGTATTAATTAAGTTCTTTACATAAAAGTTTGGTGTTTTCCTTTGAAGTCGAGTTAAAAGAACTACGTGTAGAGGTCGCCCCTAATTAATAACTACGTGAGCGTCTGCAGAAACGAATTAAATGTTTTATTTCATTGGAGACTTATTAGATTTGGACCAGCCTTGCGAAATTATAGAGGCTAAGGGTTCGGTAAGACAAATTCTGTTTGTTATAACATAGAATTAAAAATAAAACCAAGCTCGGTGTTTTCGTCAATGGGAAAATAAAGTTTTTGTCGGAACTTAATCATTTTCCCAGTTTTCCAATTAGCTACACAGACATTGATTGATTAGAATACTGATGAGAAATCAATACAATTTATACTACTTACTTCAGATAAATTTTACAAACTTACTTTTAGTGTTTCTTATATTTTATTTACTCACGATCATGAAAAATATAATGTATTGTTATTTTTTAATAATATACAAATATGATATATTGTAGTGACCTTTTCCCGAAAAAGAAATATACGAAGAAGCAATGCCTTTGCACTAGTACCTATGGTTTATAAATATGTAGAACTAAACAGAATAATGGAGGGTATGACCGAGGCCTCGCGAGGGGACAAACCCTATGGGGCGCCCACGCCGAGACTACCTGGAAGACCTGTTGGTGGACGTGCGCTGCTCATCATATGCAGATTTCAAAAGAGCCGCCCAAGACAGGGAAGAATGAAAGAGAAGAATAGAGGAAATTACTGCAAACCAATCCCAGGATTGAAACCAGAGAGAGAGAAACAGAATATTTATTTATTTTAGGGTAACAAACAGCGAATAAGTAACTAACTAACTAACTAACCATCACGCCGTCTCCCCGAAGGGGTAGGCAGAAAGAATGGACTGCCACACCTTTCTTTCCTGACATATTTCTCTCGCTTTCTCAACATTCATACATCGTGTCATGCACGCGCGTCGATTTCTCTGACTCCTCACATGGCCGACATTCAATATTTGATTTATTTGATCGTGCCACGTTTTCATTGGTCTTCCTCTATTTCTGGTACCATTTACATCATTAACATATAATTTTTTTACCATTCTTTCTTCATTCATTCTTTCCATATGTCCAAACCATCTTAATGATCCTTTCATTATTTTGTTCATGACACCATCATTCGCACCGCATTCATTTCTTATATTTTCATTCGACACTCTATCGTACACAGAATATCCACACATTCGTCTAAGAGATCTCATTTCTACTGCATTTATTCTACTTTCATCCTTCCTTTGCCAGTTCCATGCTTCGCTTCCATACATAAGGGTCGGTAGAAGAACACGAATAAGTATATATATACGAGTATAAATACACAAAGAAGTACTCAAATGAGGCCAATTACATGTTACCACAAATGTAAAGAGCTTGTCATGCTTTAGTTTTACCTTTTTTAATATTTATACCGTTCACGAATACCTTCCTCTTCATTTTACTTCATTAATAACTATATAAATGCCACATGAAATCCATATAATTTTTTTGTTAATAAGTTTTTTAGATGGTTTAATTGGTTTTTATTGTATATTTGTATAAAATTATTAATATTCAGTGTCATTTCAAACGTGTAAATAACTTTTTTATTTTCGTTTCTCTTACTCTCCTAATGAAGAAAGTTTCTTGGTCTAAGAAGAGAAGTATCAGGAGTATTTTTCTCAATTATAATATTAGATCTACAGATCATCATTAACACTAATTACTATACATATCAGCACAAACATATCTTCAATTCAATCATATTAGATTTATGGTTTATTATTACCACTAATATCTATATATTATATAAATTACCACAATGGGCAGGCTATGTCGCCAGATAGGAAATAGTGATATTGACACCCAGAGTCTTGACAAGATGAAATGATCTGATGATGAATGTGAATAAGTCTAAGGTAATGATTTTTGAAAAAGAAGAAATCATGACAGTCTGCAACATTAGCGTGAATGATGAAAAATTGGTGCAAGTAGATGAGTTCGTTTATTTAGGTAGTATGTTTACAAAATATGGGCGAGTGAAGAGATATATTGAAAGAAGGGTTGGGGCAGGCAACAAAGTGAATGGTGCACTTAAAGTTGTCATCGCAAACAAAAACCTATCCAAAAAGCTAAAATTCCAGTGCACAATGGTGTTCTTGTACTGACCCTTATGTATGGAAGCGAAGCATGGAACTGGCAAAAGAAGGATGAAAGTAGAATAAATGCAGTAGACATGAGATCTCTTAGACAAATGTGCGGATACTCTGTGTATGATAGAGTGTCGAATGAAAATATAAGACGTGAATGCGGTGCGAATGATGGTGTTATAAACAAAATAATGAAAGAATCATTAAGGTAGTTTGGACACATGGAAATAATGAATCAAGAAAAAATGGTAAGAAAGTATATGTTAACGATGTAAATGGAACTAGAAAAAGAGGAAGACCGAGGAAAACGTGGCACGATCAAATAAATCAAATATTGAATGTCGGCCACGTGAGGAGTCAGAGAAATCGACGCGCGTGCATGACACGATGTATGAATATTGAGGAAGCGGGAGAAATAAGTCAGGAAAGAAAAGTGTGGCAGTCCATTCTTTCTGACTACCCCTTCGAGGAGACGGCGTGATGGTTAGTTAGTTAGTTAATTAGTTAGAGTCTTGGCATGGAGACCATGGAAGGAAAAAAGGAGCATCGATCGACCCCAATAAAGACGGGCTCACAACCTATTTCTAGTGGAGGGAAGGGGATGGATGGGAGTCGCACAGGGTAGAGAAAAATGAAGAACGTTTGAAGAGGTCTACAAAAGAGGAAAAAGAATAAGAAACACAAATCAAAACATTTGTTATTGTTATACGATATAATTTACTTCGGCCATGAAACTCAAAATATGCCATGGAAATATGCCAATCAATCAACCCGTTTTCACGGGTGTCGGAGATTTTCCATTAGGAACATAATTAACCGATTATCTCGGTACAATCCGCGTTGTTCCGCAGTTGAATTACTCCGACGTATTATTTGGGTTTTCTACCAGTCGGCTATTTGGCAAACTCTCGATATTATTTCTGTTTTCAATTTGGTTCAACCTTGGTTTCAATCGAAAGTTAATGGAAAAGCCATTATTTTAGAGTTAAGATAACACACCCGTGTGAATTCTCAAGATCTCTCTCATATTATTGTAAATAATGTCTTTAAGATGTTTTATACGAAAATCAACTAACATCTTATCAGAAAGATAAACAAGAATATATATTTTTAAAAATACATAATTTCTTGTTTGTATACTATTTTATATATAATTAATACGACTTATTACCATTGCCAATCGTAAAACAGTTTTGATCAACAAAAATATGATGATTAATTAAATATTTAAATGATGTTAATGGAAAACTTAACATAGACCACGTGTTATAGGCTGGTTTTTAAGGGTTATACAACATAAAAAGCCACTGCATGGGAACGTAAGTATCTGCCCAGATGAAAAAGATAAGATTTGCATTGAAACCATTTGGCAATTATTGATATATACTTTGGAAATTTATAACTGCTTTACAAAACTATATACAATCTATGGAATTTAGGCATTAACACTGTGGAATTCCACTTTGGAAATTGAAAAATAATGTTGTTTATTATGCACTAAAATATAAAAAATCACGACATGTTTCGGAGGAGACCTCTATCTTCATTCTGATACTCCTCCGGAAATAATGGCAGTGCATAGTGGAGTTCCAGTGCCGACCCTTATGTATGGAAGTGAAGCTTGAGTTGGCAAAAGAAAGATGATAGTAGGATAAATGCCGTAGAAATGAGGTCACTGAGAAGAATGTGCGGAAAAACAATGTATGATAGAATATCTAATGATGAGGTATGAAAGGACTGTAAGGCGGATGAATGCGTAATAAATAAAATTAAGAAAGGGTCACTAAGATGGTTTGGACATATGGAATGAATGGTTGAAAAGATCTACAAGTAAGTATGCAGTGTGAATGGAAAAAGATGTCGAGAAAGGCCAATGAAGACATAGCATTATCAAATTAATCAATTATTGAAAGGCGGCCATGTTCGAAGTAGGAACAATTTATGAGCATGCATGTCACGATGTGTGAATGTAGAAGTGGCACGAGAGTTATGTCAGGATAGAACAGCGTGGCGGTCCATCTTCTTTGCCTACCCAGCGCTACTAACTAGCATCAACAAACTAGCTAACTTACAAAACGGCGTGATCGTTAGTTAGTTAGTTTGGAATGTATTGCATGTATTATATCTACTTCTCATTAAATTTAAAGACAAATTATCCTGTCGTTTGCGTATTAAAACAATAAATAAATGTTATGTTATGAAAATCTAAAAATAATATTAATTAATGATTACTCCTGGGGCGATAACCGAATGACGTTATTTGCGTTTCTTTGACGAAAACAGTCCAATACAAATCTCGTATGACTGTAAAAATTGCCAACTATCTCGTCGTCGAATTAACACTAATTAGCGAGTATCATAATAGGTCCAATACATTTTTTTTACGCAAAAGAAATAAAACGTATTTCACAACGAATAATTTCATTAACGGGTCAATGAATTACTATCGTAGAATTTTCAATAAATCATCATTCATTTTAAAGTAGAAATGACATATCTAAGACGAATATTTAGTAGATCTGTACATGATAGTTTGTCAAATATAATATTATATAATACATATACAGAGTATAAGAAGTGAATGCAATGCGAATGAAAGTGTAATCAACAAAATAATGAAGGGTTATTTATATGGTTTTGACACATGGAAATAATGAAAAAAAAAATGGAAGACCGAGAAATACGTGGCAAGATCAAATCAATCAAATATATAACGTCGGTCATGTGAGGGGTCGTATAATCGACGCATGGCAAGTTGTATGAATTTTGAGAATGCAAGAAAATCGTCATAAAAGAACAGTGTGGTGGTCCATTATTTCTGTTAACCCCTTCGAGGACACGTCATGATGGTATGTTAGTTAGTTAGTTTTCATTTTATAGGATGTTCATATTAAACTTACAATATTATGACTGGAATTTTATATTATTTAAAATTAAATAATGAAAACATAAAAAATATGTACAATTTTTTTTATTATTATATATTTAGTGTACTTCCACTTGTGTTTATGTTCGACCGGTTTCGGCAGCTTGCTGCCATCTTCTGGTCTATTATTATTTAAAATTTAAATTTAAAAACCTTGTTTGATGAATACATTTTTATTTTGAGTCGGTTATATATTCATCTTTCGAGTTTATTTTCCTTTCGTATTACATATTGATAAATATGTACTTATTTAAATATACTTGTATTATACAATACTATTTTTAATACTTTAATTTATTAAAAGTTATGATTAAATTTAATAAAATATTTACAAATTGGTAAAATAAAGCTTATGGCGGAACTTTAATTACATGTATTTTTTGTGAATGTATACTTATACTTGTATACGAATACTGGATTTCACCCATGGTGGGTGATTAATTCATGAAATTTAATTGTATCTCAATAGAGACGAAGATGCAAACTGGAAACTGAATATGGTTGATCAAGGTGTTTACAGGACTTATGACCTGTCATTGGTTGGGTTAAGCGCACTCTTTATGTAATTACAACATTCCCCATTCCACCTATTTCTTTATGACCATGTAAGACAAATTTTTGGAGGTTGTATGCTACAAATCTATGCTTATCTTCACATGTCAGTTTCAATACACCATCTATGTAGATTTGATTACATATGTTAATCTTTTTAAGATTAATCTATATAATTCACACACTAACGCCATCTTTGGAGATTAATTTTTATCATATATACAACCTCCTAAATTTTGTCTTACATGGTCATAAAGAAATAGGTGGAATAGGGAATGTTGTAATTACATAAAGCGTGCGCTTAACCCAACCAATGACAGGTCATAAGTCCTGTAAACACCTTGATCAACCATATTCAATTTCTAGTTTGCATCTTAGTCTCTATTGAGATACAATTAAATTTCTTTAATTACATGAATTTTGTTACGAAAATCATTTCCCAAAAGATAATAATTTGTTATAAAATGTATTTAATAATTTAAAAGTTTACTCGATTGGTTTAAATTTAGCTGGTGAGTGCAAGTGATCATTTAAAGTACGAGTATATTAAATAGCACCCTTAATCCACTGTTCTCGGGGATTGTAAGTCGGTATTCCATTGTTCAATTTTTTTTTCGTTTTTGATATGCGTAATTTTTTTAATGCGTGAAATCGATTATTATAGCTTTATATAAATAAATCACAGTGTATTATATAAAAAGTGCAATACCGAATATACATACTCGTATATCAACATTTTCAACATATATTATAACATTATAAAAGTGAAGGGTGATTGTAAAGCGTTTCTTAAATGCTAATGGGCCCAAAAGCAACCTGGCGGAATTTTATCGAACTTGAATCAAAGTACCCGTATATTCGTAATAAAAAGTGTTACGTGATAAGCAGGTGGAATAGTACTATTATTTACCTGTAAAACATTATACATTTTCTCGCACAGATGGCGCTTTCCCGTGCTTGTTGTAGATTGTTTAAACAAATTAAACTATAAATATTGTAACACCTGACAATGTCACCATAGGTTTACGAAAAATACAATTGTGATACATATAACAAAGTTTTTTAATTTAACAGTTTATAATGTTAAAGTATCCTAGTGTTTCTGCTAAAACAATGGACTATTTAAGAAATATTTTATCAAGGTGAGATTCATAAAATTAAAAAATCTTTGATATGAGTAAAAACACAACGAAACAAATAAAATTATTGGAGTCTAATATAAACAAATAAAACGAATCAACTTTAAAACTATATGTTTGCTTTCGAGAAACCCCGAAATGTCCATTTTATAGCAAATAAAATCACAAGCAGACATTAATTAAGAGTAAATGTTATGTGATTTGGTTGTCCACTTTACTGGCATCACCATCATCATTTATATAGGAAATAAAACAATTGGTAATAATGTCGAAAATACATACAAAATGCATATCTGATAACAACCGAATTTATTTATTGTTCCTTAAACCAAGCAATATAACTTATTAATAAATATTGATGAAGACGTCTGTTTTCTTGAAGTTTTGTTATATTTTATGGGATTCAATTCAATTTCATTGATTCATAAAAAGGTGGACGGATGATATTATGCAACTTGCGGGTCGTATATGGCAACAGATAGCTAAATATAAAAAATGTTTGAAGAGTTTAGAAGAGGTCTAAAAATCAAATCAAATCAAAACAGGTTATTTACTCAAAAGACATTACAAACAGCATAAATGTTTAAGGCATATCCTACTATACTGTCTATATCCAGAAGGACGTAAAATTGGCTAAAAATAAGAAAAAGAAGAATATCTATTCCTTTTTTGGAAAAACCCTTTATAGATACCCAAGCAATTGAAAACATGTTACTATCAAAAAATATAAAAAATATGTTTTTCATGATTTAATTGTATCTCAATAGAGACGAAGATGCAAATTGGAAACTGAATATGGTTGATCAAGGTGTTTACAGGACTTATGACCAGTCATTGGTTGGGTTAAGTGCACACTTTATGTAATTACAACATTCCCCCTTCCACCTTTCTTATGACCATGTCTGACAAATTTTTGGAAGTTGTATATATGTTAAAGTACAACGGCAGAATTCACATGTCAGTTTCAATGCGCCATCTATGAAGATTTTGATTATATATGTTAATCTTTTAAGATTAAACTATATAATCTACATACTAACGCCATCTATGGAGATTTAAGTTTATTAAGCATTAAGCAGAAAAGATTTTTAGTTTTATCAAATTTCATTGTTAATTTTAACGACATAATTTTTCAATTTTCATGTGAAGCACTCACTTTGTGGTTAGACATTTTAAAAATATAAAAATAAAAATAAACTTTGCATTTATCCATGGTATTGTTATTATAATTTGCAGTATAACAATTTAACCAAAAGACAAAATTAACACGTACATATAATAATAAACGGCGGTGAAATCAGAGAAGAGGGTGCGAGAGGGAAGACAAATTTCTAGGAAATGCAAATTAATAATTGATAATTTTTATCTGTCAAATTTTTAATGATATATTGAACGTATGAAGTATACATTTCAATAATACTACTCGTATAATAATACAGTACAAATAATAATTTAAATAAAATATATTGATCATATTCTTGGGTTCTTTTAGACCAGACCATCTCGGTCATTGTCAGATTAGAAGATGCCACCGAGCTGATGAAATCAATAAAAATTAAAAGAAAAATTGACTAAAAATAATGACTTTTTATTAATTACAACACTGTTTTTTCCACATTTCAGTTTATTTTTAGTTTTAAGGCTTTACACTTCATCATAGAGAGAACGATATAAACTCTCCTATAGGGCTTATCTAAAATTAAAACAAATGTATATAAAAATTACTTTTTCATTTAACTGTCATTGTTAATTTTATCTATTTGGTTATAGTGTATTTAAGATTGTAGTACATATTCATATGTAGTTACATATTCATATGTAGAATATCTACAAAAAAATTCAATGAACAACACAAATATTTTGAAACATACAATACAATGTATGTATGTATGTATGCATATTAATTAATATACCATATATAATCGTATTTCGAATATTGATGAGAAACATAACAGTGTGCAACATTAGTGTAAATGGTGAAAATTTGGAAAAAGTGGATGAATTTGTTTATTAAGGAAGTATGTTTACAAAGAATGAGAGAGTGGAGAAGGATATTGAAAGAAGGGTTGAGGCAGGCAACAGAGTAAATGGTGCACTTAAAGTTGTCATCAATGGCAGTGCATAATGATGTTCTTGTGCCGACCCTTATGTATGGAATTGAAGTATGGAACTGGCAAAAGAAGGATGAAAGTAAAATAAATGCAGTAGAAATTAGATCTCTAAGACGAATGTGTGGTAAATCTGTATATGATAGAGTGTCAAATGCAAGTATAAAAAGTGAATGCGATGAATGAAAGAGTTATGAACAAAATAATGAAAGGGTCGTTCAGATGGTTTGGACACATGAAAAGAATGAGTGAAGACAGAATGGTGAAGGTATATGTAAACGACGTGAACAGAGCTAGAAATAGATGAAGACCGAGGAAAATGTGGCATGATCAAATCAATCAAATATTAAATATCGGTCACGTGAGGAGTCGAAGAAATCGACGTGCGTGCATGACAAGATGTATGAATGTAGAGGAATCGAGAGAAGTATGTCAGGACAGAACAGTGTGGCGTTCCATTCTTTCTGCCAACCCCTCCGGGAAGACGGCGTGATGGTTAGTTAATTAGTTAGTTGATGAGAAAGTCATAGGATATGCCTAAGAACACCATAAGCATCATACACGACATTTTTAAGACGCCTTTTGAAAAATAGTTGAGAAATAATTTTCAATTGTTTCCACTTTTAAATGTAAGTAAATTTATTTTAATTTGACATGTACTCATTATTCACGTATGTACATAATTATAACAATACATAATAAAATCCTTCTATACCGCACGTGTAAAAGAATTTACATTTGTATTACAATGTAATATGCATGTATTATTTCCTTCACATGCGACGAGAAACTTTCCATACTCAATTTTCCTATTGTTACACTTATTATTTCCTACATACATGCAAATCACAGTGCTGGAATGTTATTTTTTATGTTATTCACAGTTATCTAAGATTATCAAATTATCAAAGAAGATCTCATACAGTATATTTCTAAAATTTCCAAGCCATTTTGTGTTACTCGTATATTTCTATTATTAACATATAAAATTTTAACCCCGTTACTATAATTTCTGGCCCAATTTTTGATATGTTTCCATTGTCTTACAATCCTCATTTAATAACAATGACTCCTTTACAATACCTTATTCTACCCTGTATCATAAAGTTTATAAATAACCATCTTCTTATCCGGTCTCAATCTAAAGATTGGTCTGCAGCAGGGCGACGCATCTCCTCTTCCACTCTGCTCGGTCCTCGGCAACTCTCTTCAACTCCGCATATGAGGTGCAGTCCATATTATGGCAAATCTGGTCTAGGTACTCCTGGCGAGGTCGTCCTCTGCCAATCGATCCCTCGACCATTCCCTCCAATTCATCATGCAGGAAACATTCGTGTCACAACACATGATCAATCCATCTCGCGCGCCTCCCGCTATAGTGTTCAACATGTGCTTATTATCTTGAACTCTGCTGAGAACCTCCTCATTTGTAACGTGGTCCCTCCATGAAACATGGGCAATTCGTCGATAGGTCCACATTTCAAACGCCTCCAGCCTTTTGCGCTGTCTTTCGCCCAGGCACCAAGTCTTGCAGCCGTATAATAAAATTTATATCATTCTATTGTTAATGTTTGTACACTGAAAATTGATAAGAGTCACCCAAAACATGTTTTGCGAAGAGTTTATTTAAATTAGGGTGTTATTTACTGTAAACAGGTATGATTAACTCAAACTATTATGTTACCATACAATATTTTTTTATTTTACATGCGTAGTCACTTCACGCCTTTAGGACTAAACAGCTGAAAAAAATGTTGGACAAAATGTCGTAGATTCTTCAGGAAACCACTGATTCTGTATGGACGATATTAAACATTTTCACCTCTATATTGCATCCTAAGTAAAATTCAAAATGATCTGGACATATGGAACGAATGGATGGCAGAGGAATGGTTAAAAAATGTAAACAAGGAGCGTTAATGAAAAAAGAAGCCGTGGACGGTCGAGGAAAACATGGCATGACCAATTTAATCAATTACTAAAAGGCAGTCACATTCGAAGTATGAAAAATCGACGACCGTGCGTGCTACGATGTATGAATTTAAAAGAAGCTCGAAAGGTATGCCAGGACAGAGCAGTGTGGGAAACGGGGTGATGATTAGTTAGATGGTTAGATATCTATCTTTTATTTCTAGAGATCTAATCGGATTTCGTGTGAATATAGCGCATTTGTAATTCCCTCTTTCATGTACTAATACAACCATTTTCATAAAAACAAAACATCGTGTCTTTCATTGAAACTAAACACATTGCCCCTTTATTAATTACTTAATTATAATAAAAAAATCATCATTTTATTAGCATCGTAATTATTTTTTCAAGAAACAATGTTTGGAATGGGTGTATGATTGGAAAAATAACTTTTTACCTTTTTCCTACTGAATCTTTTTATTGACCACCACTAGAAGGTTCATATTATGTATGCATTTACACGTTATTTGATTTATTACATTGATATACTAACCTATTTTGGATTTGTCTACTTTACATAGATACATAAATGCAATTATAAAAGCACTCCCTTTAAAATTTAAAAAAATGGCGTGCTATTATATAATAATTTTTACCAATTTGGTGTGGGCCGACCTTATTATTTTAATTTTATTGTCTTGCGTGTGGGCGAATCTCACAAAGCCATAAAACAATAGACAAGCATACTAAGCGGGTCTTACGGTGAATTTTATTTTAAGCTCTATTACTAGTTATTTCAATGTTAGAAAATAATCCGTAACATATTCGAAAAAAAAGTGGAAATTCCATGTTAATTATATACATTATGATAAATAGAAAGAAAAAAAAATACTTACCCAAACTGATATCTATTACCCTAATATTCAGTTGCTTTTTTTTAGTGTCAAAAGTTTTTTTTTCAATTATTATTTTATAAAAAATATGCCTTAGACAGTTGAAACATGTCATTCACATAAAATATAAAAAAAGTTATCTCATCGGTACTTATTTGGCAAAAGGTCCCAGATGCGTTTTTGGTGAAATTGAGTTAAATATACCATCAGTATTATTTTTGCACACTTTATGTTTTGACAAAACGTTAGAGCTGTACTTTTTTTAAACTTTTTATTATTATTTTATTTTATGCACAATTGCATTCAACCCCTATTTTTTTTTAAATACATATACGAGTATGTTTTTTTTTTAAATTTAGTTCTGATATATTTTGTAAATAACGTTATGCATCGAAAATTGACATTTAAAATAAACAATTTGGAAAAAAATAACATTTATATAAATAATCAAAATAATGTAAAAATCTTATTTTTGCTCTCCTGTAAAATTCATAAAAAAGCAGCCTTTTGCCAAATGAATACCGAACTATTAAAAATGATCATTATTTTGTCAGCTATATGATTTCTTGGATAATTACGTAATATGTAATTACGACAAAAACGTTTAATAAAACTAATACCTATTTTTGATCATTGAATAGAGTAAGTACCGACTTATGTAAACGTGCTTTAAAAGATACAATAACAGATAATTAAAATACATGCATAGATTATGGGCTACTGAGTTTACATAAATACAACACTTGTTAAGCAGTGGAAGCTCGTATTAAAAAAATATATTTATTGTTCAATTAGCAAAACCTGGAAAAGCTCATCATCATGGGCAAAGTGGTGGGAAAGCGACCACAGGGATGACCACCGAGCCGCTGGTCCGATCATATCAGGGATCTGACTGGTCTCTCATTTTTTTTCGTTTGAACCCAATTACTGTTTACAATTTATTTTAGCTATTAAATTGATTCTTATGACATGTGATAGGTAGCCAATCTATCGCGATTTTATTGTCACGTGAATTCTACACCAGACCAAAGACAGTGTGACAATCACACTACCATCGCCGGGAATCGAACCCGGGACCTTCGGTAGAGAAGTCAGAGCTCTTACCACTCTACCACGAAGGTCAATAGCTGCAACCTGGAGACTGACAGGTGACAGGAGCGCATGGTGTGCCATGGTCAATGGTTTATAGGATGGACACGACCCTCAAATGACGAATACGATTAGCAGTAAAAATATTCGTCTTTCTGGAGGGTAAAAATCGGCGATTCTTTTCACATACAGCTAAGGTGAAAACGTAGACCACTAATACAAAAAGCTAATCTTCAAGGGTGCATTATCGTATCGGATTTAAAAAAAATAGTAAACAAGTAGAAACTCTTTATATATTTGATTATTTGCATGCATTTTCTAAAATAACTAACAAAATACCGTTAATGGGAAACAAAGCTTCGAAATATAAACATAAAAAAATAAGAAGTTGTTACAAACGTGGAAAAGAAACGCATAAATTTTCTTTTAACTAGAGTAGATTATTTAAAAAAAAAAGGTTGCGCTTCGTAAAAAAATAATAATCACATTAAGTAATACTGAAAAAAAACTTAAGTATATATAACAATTCTTGTATCAATCACATTATGACATGCATGTTTCGCCCTTAGAAGGGGGCGAAACAAGTCATTCCATCTTAAATATAATAAAACTCCTAGAAGGCAGACTTTCTCATTCAAATTAATTATTTGATGTGGAGTTTAACATCATTGTTCATGAAACAATAAATAAACTTTACAAGTACGAGTATTTACACATTTATTGCTGCAATTTATAACAGTTTGTCAAACAAGAAAAACACACTCGTAGTCAAGTGAAGAAGTTGAACATTTCGAGTATTTGACTATTTGCTCTATTTTTGAGCATTATTTGAAGAATATAATAAATGTTGTCTGTAAACCATTGACGCTTTAACATACTAAACTAACTAACCATCTCGCAGGAAGAATGAACCGCCACTTTTTCCTGACATATTTCTCTCGATTCCTTTACATTCTTACAATATGCATCGATTTCTGCTCACGTGGCAAATATTTAATATTTGATTTATTTGATCGTACCACATTTTCCATGGGTATCTTCCACTATTTCTAGTTCCGATTACGTAGTTAAAATATATTTTCTTTAAAATTAATTCTTCATTTATCATTTCCATGTGACCAAACCATCTTAATGACCCTTTCATTATTTTGTTCATAACACTTTCATTCGCACTATATTCACTTCTTATATTTGCATTTGACACTATCACATTTATCACACATTCACAGCCGCATTTCTACTGCATTCATTCTACTTTCATCCTACTTTTGTTAGTTCTGATCTCAGTATGAAGGGAAAGAATGCGGCGCCTATGGCTAATAAATCATGCGAAGTTTTTCTCGGTCTCCCACGACTCCGTACTTCTTTCACATAGCTAACATATACTTTCTGGAGTAAGAAAAACTTGGCTTGATCAAATTAATCCAATTTTAAAAGTCGGAAATGTAAGAAGTCGTAAGAATCGACATGCGTGTATGACTCGCTGTACGGATGTGGAGGATGCTAGAACGGCGTGTCAGGATCGAGAAGTATGGCGATCTCTGGCTGATCCTCCGAGGAAACGGCATGCTGGTTTATTGTTACTTAAAATAAACCATTTTTTCACGAAGCACTTTTAGAAACATTCTCGAGTCGCCATTGTCGTTAACATAATGTAATGTATTTCATTTGAGTTATTTATAGTTTTCAAGTGCAGCGATGGTGATTGTTGGAATGTAAGCATTGAACTGTTTGATGGCGTACAACTATTTCAATTGGGTCGACCTTCGCGCCGGCTCCTGTCATCGTGGATTACCCCGAGCACATCACATGCAGCATGACTGAGGTTCACGATCTTGCGGTGGAATCCGTCAGACTAATCACGCATCGAGAGTGCTTTAAGAATACCTAACGAACGCATTGAGAATTACATCTAATGAACTATTCACAAGCATGTGTACAAAAACATAATAGACTTGATTGGAACTACCGATATTCGATTTTGAAATATAAAAAACAAATTTTATACTGACTTTAATTCTAATATTTAAATTTAGTAAATTTTACATAATTATTTTCTTACAGAATCTTGTTTACTGATCTGTATATATGGTACATAAAGTAAAAAAAACAACCAACTAACTAACCATCACGCCGTCTCACCGAAGGGGTAGGCAGAAAGAATGTACTGCCACACTTTTCTTTCCTGACATATTTCTCTCGCTTCCTCAACATTCATACAAAGTGTCATGCACGCGCGTCGATTTCTCTGACTCCTCACATGGCCGACATTCAATATTTGATTTATTTGATCGTGCCACGTTTTCCTTGGTTCCTATATTTCTGGTTCCATTTATATCGTTAACATATAATTTTTTACCATTTTTTTTCATTCATTCTTTCCATATGTCCAAACCATCTTAATGATCTTTTCATTATTTTGTTCATAACACCATCATTCGCACCGCATTCACTTCTTATATTTTCATTCGACACTCTATCATACACAGAGTATCACACATTCGTCTAAGAGATCCCATTTCTACTGCATTTATTCTACTTTCTTCCTTCTTTTGACAGTTCCATGCTTCGCTTCCGTAGATAAGGGTGGGTAGAAGAACACCATTGTGCACTGCCATGTTACGAATGTTATGTTAATAAGTATATAAAGTAGTAATTTTATAACAGTGTCACAAGTCTTTCGATGCC
The DNA here is from genome assembly GCA_022606425.2 of Lepidostoma basale. NCBI lineage: Eukaryota > Metazoa > Arthropoda > Insecta > Trichoptera > Lepidostomatidae > Lepidostoma > Lepidostoma basale. The sequence goes on along the minus strand of JAHDVF020001514.1, from coordinate 39,618 downwards.
AGCTAGACTGGCGAAATCGATCATTGTTGAAATAAAGGCAATAAGTGGAGAAAAGGTAATGGAAGTGATCTCTACTATTGACAACGAAGACAATCATGCCATCGACAAAGCTATGGAGGCGCTTAACAATCAGAAAAAAATCATTGAGTAAAATTTCATTACGGCTCATTTTCACAATTGTCCAACGATTTTTTAAAAGCTGTTGGTACGGGGCGCCGTTTTGACTTCGGTTATGGAAATTGTTCTGCAATCGAAAAACCAATCAAGAGAAAGGAGGGGATAAAAGTATATTTTTAAGTGTTTTTAAGGAATATTTATTCGAGGCCTAAATATAACAAATATTTTAATAATTAATATAGTGTTTTTTACTTTTGAGATTATTTTACTCGACATGTTTCGAAGGCTTTACACCTTCATCGTACCGTAACTGTATTGCATATTTACGATTGCCACATAATAAAAACAATACTATTTGAATTATATTATACTTGATATACTTGATCTTGACACTTGAAAACTTTTTATTTATTTATCTGAACTTACACCTATCACATATAGTTTATTAGGCTGTAGATTCAGAGAATCGGATAATAATAGACGATATTCGTAGCAGAGTGGAATGACTGTTATACCGAATTTCCCGGGTTCGATTCCCGGCAATAACAGTGTGTCTTAAACTGTCTTTCTTTGGTCTGGCGTAAAATTCCCGTGACATTAAAACGTCGATAGAATAGCTATCAATCACATGTCATGAGAATCAGTTTAACAACTCTACCCTCTACATCGATTTGGCTCGTGCAGTAATGATGAAAAGAGCTATATTTATAAAAAAAAATCTATAAATATGCATGGCGGGATGAACATTTAAAATTCGCAATATATTTAACAATTTTTACTTTATAAAACATGAGTAAATGTAAAGTAAATTGATTAACTGTGTGCGCAGGATAGAAAAAAATGCACAAAATTATTGTGACAGGCCATGACAACAGATGAGATACGAAATTTCAGCCTTTCTTATATTTAAAAGTATTTCTTGTGCGCATGATCTGAAATATATTAGTTTTTGAAATGATTTTTTTTATGCAAATACCATCTTTTGTTTTTTCTCCATTCATTTTTGGCTACACAAAACACTTGCGTCTTTATTTTTCCTTATTTAGTTATAAATTTAAAATTCTTAAAACAAAGCGAAAAATATCTTCGAAATTTTTCCGTATTATGTCGCACGTAGATAATCCATATCTTATGCTTTCAAATCAGATTCGCTAAACCTGTGTACAATTCTCAAAGAATACTAAATGTTTAAAAGGATGCCAAGTAAAACGTGTACACACATAAATTAAAACTCATTTTTCTTAAAATAAAATCAAATAGTTAAAGGCTTGCCAGGAATTCGTACGCTTCGTTACATTAATGTACTTCCAATCGCATTGAGATCAAAAGCCATTAACCGATGGCATTTATAAATAATAATACTACAGCGATTGAATTTCTTATATGGAATCATTATGGATTGTATTTTAACTCTAGTTAAAATACTTATACATTTAAATGTTGAAAAACTATTCAAACATTTTTTGTAAATGTAAAAATTTTTGTAATCTCTCTTAAAAATTTACCTACTGTGAAATCATTATCTTTCACTATAATTCAATTGTACTATTTCTAAGCGTTAATTCGTGAAGATTTAGGGCCTTGGTTCTCAATGTGGGCGATAACGCCCCCTTGTGGGCGTTTGAGACTTTCAGGGGGGCAGTAGAAGACCCATAAAAAATAGAGAGCGTGGGCAGATAAAAAATTATAGTCTCAAAAAACACGCTAATCACTTAGGTACTAAAAAGGAAATTAAGCTTAAATATTGGTTTATTTTATTATTGTATGTATTGTAATCATTTTCCTTTTATTTGAATAACTTTTATGGGAGGGGGGCGTTGAACGTTTATTTTTCTTGTAAAGGGGGCGGTGGCCCAGAAAAGATTGGAAACCCATGATTAAGGGTATAGTGTTGGTCAAATCAATACCGAGATTAAAAAATAAGTAATATTAAAAACAGGGCATATTTATGTTACCCTTATTGTTTTAGTTATCACAAATTCGCTAGGGCTGCATCTTAAGCAAGTCTACTTCGAATTCGAACTAGTACAAGGACCAATAGCCCTTTCATACAGAAGAATTTGAAACCACATCATCAGTGCGGCTATAAAATAAAATATGCCCCTGTGCTCTGCTTGCTGCAGCCGTAGGAAACGTATTCGTACAAATTTAGTTCTCTCAATATTTTTGGTTTGCAAATCCGATCCCAATTATCAGTTTTATAAATATTTTCATAGGAAGAAAAACGAAACGTTTCAAGGGTGTTGAAATCCTATATTCCTGTAAGAAAAAGTGAAGGATACGAAGAAGGCAGTAATTGTACTAAATAATTCAAAGTACTCGTAATATAAAACCTGCTTAAGGCCTATACTGACATATACCATTGAGACCAGAGCGTATACCACAAGAACGAAGGCTAAAGTACGGGTGGCAGAGATGAGGACGCTGAGGATGATAGCAGGAAGGACTATTCGAGATAGGATGAGGAACACGGGTATAAGGAAGAGAAGAAGAAGAAGAATCCAATGTAATGGCCAATTGAAGATTGTTCGAATTCAGCTTTTCCTTGTATTTAAACGTGTATAAATTATTGAAGAATCACGATGAAGATATAATACAGAAATGTTTGATGCATCTCGAAATTTGTCTTTACCCCAATTACTTGAAACTAGTTCGTGAATAATCTTGGTAATTAACATGTGTAATGTACCATAAATGGATAGACATTCCCACGACTCACGACTATGTTCATAGCAACTGAATACCTTATTACTTTAACTATTCATTTATAACATTTTACGATACACTGAACTAAACTCAATAATCACCGTCCAAGATTTATTTTAATTGTCTTTTTTACTACAACAATTTGGTGATCCTTGTATATAAAGCAGGAAAAACTTCTGATCGATATATAGATTAACGTTTTAATTAGGTAGATTTTAAAGATAAATTTTTGTATTAAGTGTTATCTGCTATTTTCAGTATTTTATTAAAAATACTGAAGTATATCTTATATTTTTATATTATATATATTTTTAAATATGACTTATAAGATATATCTTATAAGTCATATTTTTAAATCTACTTTATATTTTATTAGAATATATTAGAACAATTTTATTGAATTTATATTAGAACAAAACTAATTTACACCGGGTGGCATAGAGTATAGAAGCCATAGTACATGACCCAGGGGACTTGGGTTCTAGACACGTCTCGGATCCTTCTTTGATATAATGTGCCATTATTTCTGCTCATATTGGGGATCTTATACTAACAATAAATACACGTAAATATAATTATAATACATTTGTAAAATTCGTACATACCTAAACCACTTTATTCATATTTTATACCCAGATTAAAACCCAGCTTGCATATTTTGTTTATTTTTTTAGAGGTATATAATACATATTCAAAATGAAAAAAAAAACACATTAAAATAATGTTAAGTCTATGATATTGGCTTTATTTAATAGATAATTTTATGCCATTATTGTTTAAATAAGAGTTCGGGCATATGAGCCCCACGGCTAGCTCGAATGAAGCGCAGTCATGAAATAAAATTTTCGACAAATGTCGTCTTTGTGGATGGGTATTATCCACTAGAGTGTACGTGGTGCGAAAACGATCCATGGTCTTCCGAATAACTTGCTCGGATGGACGATTATGTCAACCGTAAAATGGGCGTAGTGCACGATATGTTTGGCGAACCAAATCATGATTTTCAAAATAAATTTGCACAATTCGCAAGCGCTGTTCTGACGTCAGTCTATTCATGGTAAAATGGCAAAACGTATTGACTACACATCAACTGTCTACTGACAATTAACAGTCTGTAGAAACAATGTTGCTAGTTTTAAAACCAAACCTCTAAAAAACATCATATACTTTCTAACTGACCGCGAATATCATATGAAGTGTTCACACATATTTAGATTTATGGTAAAACAAGTCAAAATGCGTCTTTGAGGTGATTACATCGCAAAATCGGCGCTTTAAAAGTTAGCATATTATTATTATTGTGGTTGTATCCAAGAACAAGCAATTGAAATACTATAGCGTAACTGATAACTTAACAAATAGACAAAACTAGAAAATTAACAAATCCTTTATCAGTAATAATATTATTTGACCTCTAATCCTCGAAACGGGTAAAACCGCCATTGTCCCAAAATACTCGTACGTTATCCGAACGAGGTCCATGACACACGGAGAAAAAAAAAGACATATATTTGAAATCATTATTCCTCTTAGCTACAAAGCTTTTTTATGACATCTTTCCTGTCAGTTTTCTTGACGTCTATGAAACAATATGTACTTACACAATAACATTTAAATTCATTTGTGTATCACAAAGGATAACCATAAAAATGGTCTGTCTATTTTGTTTTTAATTTAGTCTGGCATCATTAAATTTCGCGGCATCAAATTAAGTTTGGGCATTTCTCACAGCGAGGCGAGCAAGATTTATTATTTGATATAAAAGAAGCACACGCGGTCTTTCTAAGGCAATTAGGCGGACGGATTGTCCGAAGGCGGAATTAGCTAATTGTCATAAATCACAATTCATTTTTTAGATCATCAGTCCCGCGTATTAGGCTACATTTTGTGTCTGAATAGACAAATGAGATGTGTTAAACAACAAACCTTGAAGTTTTTGTCAGAATTCCCGGAAGGATAGGATCGACTGAAATCTGGTTTAAAAAAAACGGGATAACAAAAAGACTACAAGCTGCAAGCACGCATAAGAACATTAAATCATTTTTCTGATAAACTTTTTATAGACAGTATATTTCTAAAGTGCATACACGAACCATTTTTATCTTCTTCATTGATAGTTTCAATCCTAGGGATTGGTTTTCAGCAAAGTGTAACATTTTTTTTTATTGTTGAGGTATTATTTTGTAAAACTCCATTATTAATTTATAATAGTAAACACGATTGTTTAGTGGTTTTATTTGGATTTAATTTATATACATTATACAAATTGTGACAAATTTGTGTTCGACTTGCGAGGGCAATCTCACACTGAAACAAAATTGTCACAATTTATATAAATTAAATCCAAGTAAAACTACTAAACAATCGTGTTTACTATTATAAATGTAACATTTTTGCTGGTTCTTGGGATACCACTTGGGCTTTTAATTTGGTAGTCTCTCGTAATTTTCCACATTTGTATACATCAGGTTATTCGAAGCATTTTTATACGTACTTAAATTATTTAAATATAATATTAACTAATACGAATGAAAACTTCAGTTTTCTAGAAGTTTATTATATTTTATGACAATAACATGTTTCGCCCTTCTAAGGCATAGTCAAATGAAAAAATTGACATTTTCTTGACAACTTCTAGAAAACTGACGTTTTCATTCGTATTTATTAATTATTTTATATGGAGTTTAACATCATTGTTCAAGAAACAATATATAATGTTAACTCATTAAGTGAAATAATATTAGAACCTAAAAGAATGACCTAGAAAATAATGAATACGAATGAAAACGTCTTCTATAAATTTTATTTTATTTTATGGGATTGACATGCTTCGTCTTGCTAAGACATTATGATTCTTATAAAATAAAATAAAACTTGTAGAAAACAAACGTTTTTATTCTAATATGGAGTTTTACGATAACCAAATGATTTTACCGAAATCAAGAAACAATAAACATGATCTAGTAAATAAATAAATAAAAATTCAAAATATAACCAAAACCTAATTTATACTATTTATGATAATACGAGTATACATTTGAATACCCTCACGATACGAGCAACAAAGAGATTACTGTCATAATTCTATTCACATGTGGACTTGGACTTGGATCTTCCGGCTTACAGAGGTTCAGCTCATGTGGCTATTCCTCTTACGTCTGATAGGAACATTGTTAGAAGGTGATTTGGTGGGTTGTTAGTTTATGCGGGGGCATGATTTGTGTGGCCCGGAGTGTTCCTCTGAAGTGGCTATTCACATGTTTCCATGCATATTTCCTATGATATTTCCCCCCACCCTTTACATAGATTTGGCTGGCACTAGAACGATGTGAAGATTTATTAACAAAATAACAATAATAATTATAAAAATAATAATGCTTGGTAAATTTGATTTTAAATGTTGTATTCTTAGTGTGTAACGTCTATTTATCTTAGAACGTTATAATAATATACTCTAAATATTTGTGGGGGATCAATTGGTAGTCTAAACGTAAGAATAAACAACCTATTTCCGCTTTGTTATTGTTTTTATGGCCACCGCTGTACGTTGGGCGAATAACCAATTAAGATCGATTATACAACTATTTACGTGTAATATATTATGTAGGTGAGAGTTGCATGCAGATGGAGCAAATGAATCACAACGTGTCACGGAGGCGCAGGCGCCAGGAGACATATTAAACATGACGCGATGACAGCATAACTCAACGGACGTTTACCGCACAAACAGAGAGATGAGTGATTTGACATGTTTTTCGAGTACTTGAAAATGTAAACACTTAATGAGCCGCTTTGCTTCAAATATTTCATTTTAAGTAAAAAAGATTTTATTTTCAAAGTAACAAAAATTAAACGCCAAGCGGGCTTATGTAAGAGGGCTTCAAGTTTGTAAAGATGTAGATATCGGTAGAAAAGCATTATTACTATATTTTTGTTTATAATTAACCGCTAGAATTGTAATACATTTATATATTAATTTTGTAAAACTCCATTATTAATTTATAAGAGTAAACACGATTGTTTAGTGGGTTTACTGAGATTAAATGTATATAAAAGATATAAATAGTGAAAAATTGGTTTCGCCTTGCGAGGGCATTCTCAAACAATTTTGATTATTTAAAGTGTACTATAAATAGTAACTTAACTAACTTACCATCACGCCATTTCCACGGAGGGATAGGCAGAGAGGATGGATCGCCACAATGCTCTGTCCTGTCATACCTCTCGGGATTCCTCTTCATTCATATATCGTACCATGCAGGCACGTCAATTATTCCGCAATAAGAGTAAACACGGTTGTTTAGTGGGTTTACTGAGATTAAATTTATATAAATGATATAAATAGTGACAAATTGGTTTCGCCTTGCGAGGGCATTCTCAAACAGTTTTGATTATTTAAAGTGTACTGTAAATAGTAACTTAACTAACTAACCATCACGTCATTTCCACGGAGGGATAGGCAGAGAGGATGGATCGCCACAATGCTCTGTCCTGGCATACCTGTCGGGCTTCCTCTACATTTATACATCGTACCATGCACGCACGTCGATTATTCCGACTTCGAATGTAGCCGCCTTTTAGTAATTGATTAATTTGGTCATGCCATGTTTTCTTCGGTCGTCCTAGACTTCTTTTTCCACTCACGCTGCTTGTGAACAAATTTTTAACCATTCTACTCTCATCCATTCGTTCCATATGTCCGAACCATCTCAGGGATCCTTTTTTAATATATCCTTTAAATAGTACACTTGAAATAATCATTATATTTTGGATACAACATTTTTCACTTAATCTTGATGAGCAACACTTACACGGGAGGAACAGTTTCCTCGGGGAAATGCCACATATAAAGGCCGTGTCTATATTTAACGAATGGTTCCGACCGCCGACATTTCCATTATCATTTGATGAGCCCCTAGGGAAAGCTTTCACATTAAGTTGTACGTTTCTCCAAAAAATGTTTTTCGGTTATTTAAGCATTATTATATGTTTTAACAATAAATAACGGAAGGAGGTTTTTTAAAATTATAAAATTATCTTTATATTACCTTTGCATTATTTTGGCATTTAATAAAGTCTTCGTCAATACCAAATAATAATAATAAAAATATTTTTTCCATTTTCGAATCTATTAAAAAATTTAATAAATATATTTTTAAGATTCATTAGAGAGGGGGGGCTAGGGGTCTAAAAACAGATCTCTCCTCACTCATCTGATGCAGGAAACTGGAGCTTATACAGGTACGCGTGAAATATTAAAAAAAGGTATTTTTAAACTCTATAATAAGCTAAACTCCATGTTGCAGCGGGTTTCTTTTATCCCTCGATGAGGTTGGAATGCTGAGCGCTTAATTAACAAAATGGTTGTAGTTTCAACTCATCTCATGACTAATTTACCGGAGATGGGTTTCTTTCAGTTTTTCTGTTACTTTGAAGCTACCCTTGACGTGTTCATTATAATGCTATTTAGCCTTTTGATACCCCCTGCTATCATAGCGTTTTTATCTCAACAGCGTAGTGTTCATTTAATATTTAATGTTATATTTCCCTTGTGTCCCTTTTTTAAATTTAACCTGAAAAATTAAAAGGGGGAAAATAAATTATTAAAATTGGTTTTATTCATTGGTAAATAAAAATTGACAAATTATTTAGCTCGTTATGCGTATGTCACTTATATCGATCAGTATAATCTTGTATAATTGGTAATTTGTTTTTACTTGTATGATTATATAAAACTCCATATTACATAATAAATAATGATGGAAACACCTGTTTTATACATTTATATAATAATTTATGAGAGTGGTACAAAAATAAATAATATGATAATAATATACTATCTTTACAAGCGCCATTTTTGTGATGTAAACACCTCAAGGGTGCATTAAGAGGTGTTTTAATCTAAAAATCTAAATATCGCTGCATCTTATGTTCGCGATCGGTTAAAAAGTATACCTAATAAAACAAAATATACAAGTTTTAAATTGGGTATGAAATATGAAAAAGATGAGTTTTCAGCTTAGATCTGAAATCTGTCAGATCATTTATGCAAGGTATGAAGGGAGATTGTTCCCAGCTGCTGGGCCGGCTACCGCAATGGATCGATCCCCGAAATTTGTACTAGGCCACTAGGGCAACGTTTTGGTTCAACTAATCTTCCTATTGCTGAGGAGTTCGCCGAGCGAAGTGTGAATTTCCTTGGATTTAGGGTGTCCGTTATACAGAGTTCGGATATATATAACTTGGTGCAATTCCATGTAATTTATTTTTATACTGGATTCTTTTTGGACTTTTAAGCCAGTGAAGATTATCATATGGGACTTTTTTTGCACTGAACGCAGATTGATGTTAGAATGTTTGCATAAATTCTATTACAATAGTCAAGTCGTGATACAACGAAGGAATTTACAGGAGTTATAAGATGTCACAGGGAATACTCCTTTTGACGGATTTTAATCATCTTAGGTGGAAGAAACTAGTCCTAATCGTGTTGTTGATTGGGATTTTAGGGACAGATTTGGGTCAAGATAAACACCAAGACGCTTTGTGGAGTTTTTGGGAGCGATATTATTGTCAGCTGTTGAAATAAGATGGAAGAAGTCCAGAGAAATTCCGTTTTGGATGGATTTAGTTTAAGTTTGTTTGATGCCATCCATTAAGATGTCCGTATGTTTCGCAAAATTAGGTATAAAATTGTTTTATTTAGTATTAAATTAAGTACATTTTTTAAATAAAAAAAAACTAAATCTACAAAAGTTATGCGATGATTGCTTTCGACACAACGTTGCCTTCGAATACGCGTGTGTTTTTACTTTGCATATCGTCTTTTCAGGAGTTTTAGCCCGGAAGCTATTCTTCCCACAATTGTTGGAAATTTCTCTCTTGGATGTTGAGGTTTGATATTGGTGGATGGTGAGAGTGCGGTAGTCCATTTCTGCCTACCCTTGTGGGAAACGGAGTGATGTTATTTATTTGGATGTGTCCGTCAAGAAAGGCTGAAACAAACACGGAACAGGAGGCCCGCGCCATTACAATAATTGAATCGTTATAATTCGGAGAGGCGCTATCCGGCGGGCACGTACCGCCGCCAGCCCAGCTACATGTGTCCACATATTAAACTTGCTTAGTGCTAAGAATTGCAAATGAACATGTGTAGTGTGAAAAGAATACATTTCGAGTCGTGAAGAAATATGGATATTTTACCGTCCTCAGTATGTTATGGAAATCGTCCCCAAATATTTTCCGTTCATGTCAATAATACATTAGGTTTGAAAATTTACCGGCGTTTCGGCGCTCTACGGCCAAATTGTTTTAAGCACGCTACTTGAAGGGTTACTTCATGTATTTATGTCATATTTACATTTACAGCGCGAGTGTCATGAGAAGACTTTTTTTGGATTTGGGTTATTAGTCACGAGCCATTCATTCACCACACCAAGAAAGGAAAGAAAATCTGAAAATTCACGTCTAGAACGTTTGCGACAACGCTTCATCTGGAGAACCCGAGAGCAGAACCAATAATAGCAAATGTTTTCTTTATAATGTAGACCTTGTGGCCTGTTTCTTAAGAGGGAATGGCCTCCTTGCGAAGACAAGGCAAGGGAGTCTGGATCAATCCATTCTTCTCACGTCTCGAATGTTTGCGATAAGTAGACAAAACTTAATCTGCAGAACCCGAGTGCAGAACCAATAATAGTAAATGCTTTCTTTATAATGTAGACCTTGTGGCCTGTTTCTTAAGAGGGAATGGCCTCCTGCGAAAACAATTCTCGGCTGTCGATCCATCCTTCTTGGTGGTCTGCCCGGAGGTAAGGGAGTCTGGATCAATCCACTCTTCTCACGTGTGGATACCAATCTCTTCTCCGGTACCTCCCGCACCTAACTAAATATTAAACTTCGCATATTTCCCTTATTTTCATATTCTTTGGAGCAAAAGGGAGAAATGAGTGATTTGATCTCTTGTCATGATGTAAGAAATGTAATTTTTGTAATTTGATACTGAAAATTTCCATTTCAATTTTTTCACCCTTTTAGATAATAAAAGATATGATGCTGCATTTTTTTAAAGAAAAAATGACAATAACAACAACAACAAACCATCACGCCGTTTCCCCGCAGGGGTAGGCAGAAAGAATGGACCGACACACTACTCTATCCTGGCACATCTCTCCAGATTCCTCCACATTCATACAGCGAGTCATACACGCACGTCGATTCTTCCAACTTCTAACATGACCATATGACCAACCTTTAAAATTAGATTAATTTGGTCATGCCATGTTTTCCTCGGTCTACCTCGACCCCCTATTTACATCGTTAACATATAATTTCTTAATCATTGCCCTTTCATAATGCTGTTTATAATATCTTCTTCCGCTCTACATTCCTTTCTTATATCAGCAAGAAAAAGGGATACTGTATTAAACCCTTAACCATCGTTAGCGAGTCAGGCTTGCCACAATCTTGTTTTGGTACAACTCGGAAAGGGCACTGAGCACACCAGATAAATAAAACACAGATTTTAAGAGGGTTTTTTTTAATATGTTAACCTGATTGATGACTTGTTTAATATGATTTTGCATTATTTTCAGTCAATGTTGCAATAACATAAGAATGAAAGAAAGAGGAAAACATGGCACGATCAAATCAATCAAATATTAAATGTCGGCCACTTGATGAGTCGGAGAAATCGACGTGCGTGCATGATAAGATGTAAGAATGTTGAGGAAGCGGAATGATATGATGTAGTAATATCAGGAAAGAACAGTGTGGCCGTTGATTATTCCTTTGGAGAGACGGCGCGATAGTTAATTATAAAAAAATTCCATTTCATTTCCGATTTAAGGGCTTGTTTACTAATTAAACAGCTAAAACATTGGAAAAATTTCCGCGGAAAAACTTCATTACCAAATGGGCGATTCTATAACGAATTCATTTGTTATATAACATATTATCATACTATAAATTTTACAAACTTCTGATACCATTATATTTTCTATACACCATTATATTTTCTTTCCACTGTTTATTGCATTTGACATTTATCTATAGTCAATAATATTTGAAACGCAGTGATTGGCGATTAGCTATAATAATTAATGTTTATGTTCCCAAAGTTATTTTATTATTATACGTATGTAAAAGCTCATTTGTTTAAAATGATTACCTATTTATAAAATAATCGCTAGATGAAGGAGTGTTATTCATTTAATTTAAATAAACATTGGTTTATGTGAAGTGTGCACTGTAAAGTTCAAGGAGATAAAGAGGCTAATTTTGCTACAATCAAAGAGCCAGGATTGCACAGAAGTGAGCACTAATAGAATATTTGAAGCCATATAAATGTTTTAAATGAATTCTTTATTATATTCAAAAGCGAGTTAATATATTTTTCCGAGTTAATGTTGTAACGTGTTATTTTCTTTGAAGCGTTGTCTTTTTGTCAATGATATATTTTCGAAGTACAACTATATATTTTTGAAATCTTTGCACATTAAGAATAGACGAAGATAGATGTTCAGAGGCAGCTTACTGTAATACTCGTATCTAGCAAGATGAAGGGAACGTATTATTCACAAAACTATTTATTCATTAAATATTAATCCATACTCGATTAATATTTAATGAATAAAAATCAAAAACTAATTAAAATACGACAAAACCCTAGGCATGACAGTATTTTTAGGGAAAGTATAGTATAACTTATTTATAATATAGTTTTAAATCAAAATCACTACGTATTGAAATATATTATTATATAATATTTCATTCCAAGGGATTAGTTAGGGGCAATGTATTATATATTATAACATCTTTGTTGGCTCTTGGGATGCCACTTTTTAATATGGTAGTTTCCCATTGCTTTCCACATTTTTGTACACAACATGTTATTTCAACCCATTACTGTTTACATTTTTTTAAGCTATTGATTCTCATGACATGTGATAGGAAGCTAGTCTATTGCCATTTTTTATTAATACGTGATTTTAGCAGACAAGACACCGTGAGTTTTTTTCCTATCAATCAAAGCCGGAATCTTTGGTGTGGCAGACATAGCTGTTGTAGTCTGCCACGAATATCGTTATTGAACATATATGTTATAATATTTCAATTATGTTTATATGAAGGCTACAATATTATTTAGTCGTTAAAATACCTTAAAAATACGGCTTCAAATAGTTTCATACGAAAAGTTCGTAATGTTTCAATCGTAATATCCGATGTCGGTGGTCACAACAAAGAATTATTATCAATCGACGTTTATCTGTAATCTCTTTATACGAGTATTCATAGAAAATAATTAAATAACATTATGTGCGGTTCAAGAGAACATCTACGCGATAGAAAATGGAAATTAATTTCCTTTCAGCTTAGTATAAGCCATTAGTTTTAGAGACTCAAGGTTCTTCAAAAATAAATAGCTAACTAACCGGTTTCTCCAGAGGAATATAATGGACCACCAAATTATTATACTTGTCTTTTTTTCCAGATTTCAGTATATCATACATCGTGACAGACAAGCCGTCTTTTGATTAACATATTCATGCCACATTTTCTCGGCCTTCTTCGACTTCTATCTCCATTTAAACTACTTGCGTATAACACTTTTACCAGTATTTCTTCGTCCATTAATTGTTAATGTCCAAACCACATTAGTGTCGTTTTCTTAATTTTATTTATGACGCAATCACCTGCCTCACATTTCTTAATATTATCTTATATAATTTGTATCTTCTTAAGGTTTCCTTCATACATTGTTTTTCAGCACATCATTCTAAGTGATCTATTGTATGTTTTACCGCATTTATTTTACTATCATACTTACGAGTATTTATTCTTTCTTGAACATATATGTAAAATTCCATATCAAACAATTAATTAGAATGAAAACTTACGTTTTCTAAAAGTTTTATTATAGTATATTCATATATTCTCAAAATAAACTCAAAAGTGGAAAAAACAGTGTTTTAATTCATAAAAATTCGTCATATACTCGTATTCTCAAATAACTCGTTTCGCCTTATTAAGGCAATATCAAATGATACATTTATTATTCGGGTGGTGGTCTAGGGCTCCTGGCTTGACTCTTGATCCTGGGGAATGGGGTTCGAGCCTGGGCACGACCAGATTCGTTCTTCATAATAATGATCTATTTTCTGCTCATATTTAAGATTGTAAAATGAATTCTTATATCATTGATTTAAATCGTTTAAAAAAAAAGCATTTGATAACGTCTTAACAGTGCAAAACATGTTTTCCCATAAAATATAATAAATTTTCTTGAAAACAGACGTTTTCGTTAGTATTTACTATCATACTACCTGTGTTACCAACAAGCTTTACTTATTTAAATAAAGGTTGGTATTAGACCTCCTATATGAAGTGTCTTTTTGGGTTCAGTTGATAAAAATAAATAATCCAAAATCCAATTTATATCCAATTCTTCTTCTTCTTTTTGTCCTGTCACACCTCCGTGGTGCATAGGGCCTCAAGGAATCTTCTCCACCCGACTCTATCGCATGCCTGATGCTTAACATCGTCCCAAGTGAGACCTGCTGCCTTAACCTCGCCCTGCAGGGCTCTTCTCCAGGTGGCTCTAGGTCTGCCTCGCTTTCTCTTTCCCCCCATAGGGGACCAGTCCAGTGCGCCCTGAGCGATGCAGGCTGGGTTCCGTCTCAGAGTGTGACCGATCCACTGCCACTTGCGCCTAGCGACTTGTTCTCTAATTGGCTTTTTGCCTGCTATGGTCCAGAGAACGGCATTTGACACTGTTTGGGGCCAATAGATTTTGAATATTGAGCGAAGGCACCTATTTATAAACACCTGGAGTTTACCAATAACGTCTGCGGTAGACTTCCAAGTCTCACATCCGTACAGCAGTACGCTTTTAACGTTACTGCTGAATACTTGGATATATCCAATTAAGGATGATTAAAAATACACTTGTCAATACAATGGGTGTGGCCAAACAAGAAGTAGACTCGCTCGATGCTCAGAGCTACACTGCGAGCTAGGTGACATATCCTAGTGAACCAGCGCACAACATACTATCGCGATGACCACACTGCTAACTCCACGCGATGCTGCGTGCCTCCATAGTAGATAAGCTTAGAACTTGACGAAGAGAAGGTGTGGCCTTAACCTGAGTGTTTTATTGTTAAAATTAAAACAAAAGTATATTTTGAATATTGTATTTATTATATTATGGATGTCATTTAAAGTTTATCCAAACACGCACACGAGGTCATTTATTATTTATGACCTCAATTTCGTCAAATGTTCACTGAGTATGTTTTGATAATTAACAATTCACTATCGTATGTTATGAATACATTTATTTTATTTTATTAGAGTTAAGGTGTAACACTTTGGAATTCCATAATTTTACATTTTTAACACGCTATGGATGTTGTAAAAAATCCCTCGTTGTCTTGAATTAAAAAAATATATAAATTTTAACTTTATTGTACAATTTTATCAAAATTAGTAAATGAAATTTATTATGAATAAAAGTATAATCAAAATTTAATTATAACTCTCACAAAACTTATTTCAATCACATTATTATACACACAACTATTATAAACAGTACAAATACAGCAGGATGGTCCATTACCGAGAAGGCTGTCCATGTTCAATTAGGAAAGCCGACAACAGATAAATAGAAATTGGCCAGAAGAGAAAAAAGAGATTTATTACATTTGCAACCCCACTTATTTTTGGTTTTAAAAAACAAATAAATACAATGATTCTTTTTTCTTGTCTACAACAGGTCGTGGCACCCAATACAATTTATTTTAGCTATTATATTAATTCTCATGACATGTGATAGGCAGCCAATCTATCGCAATTTTATTGTCACGTGAATTCTACACCAGACCAAAGACAGTGTGACAATCACACTGCCATCGCTGGGAATCGAACCCGGGACCTTCTGTATGAAAGTCAGAGCTCATACTACTCTGCCACGAAGGTCGAAGGTTGTTTCTTGAACAATGATGTAAAACTCCATATTAAATAACTAATACAAATTAAAACGTATATTTTCTAGCAGCTATATTTTATGTGAATGACATGTTTCGTCTGTCTAAGGCATTATCAAATGACATCACATTTGATAATGCCTTAAATAGGCAAAACATGTCATTCAAATAAAATATAATAACACCTCTAGAAAACAGACGTTTTCATTCGTATTTTAATTACAAGAATTTTAATCAACTGAAAAGCACGGTTAAGATTATCTGCAAGATAAATAGAATTTCACGATATGAAAAAGCTTTACTTTTATTAATTTTTTGTTCAGTATACGGTTTGCTTTACTGGGACTATATCAAAAGTTCAAAGTACTAAAAGATCAAAATAAAGCAGGAATATATAACCTTTCTAAAAAAGTATTCTTAAATAATTCAATAAAGGTGCGTTCGCAAAACAAAATATTGCGAAGCATGTATGGGTGGGTTGGTTTGCTGTTTTAACATCAGATGCAGTAAATGTAGCAAATGAACCGATTGTTAGGTAAATTGAGACAAATTTCTCTTCTGGCTGAAGTCCAATAGTGAACGTACATGGGCAGAATGTAATGCCAAACATTACAGTGTTTTATTGTTCTGTTATCAGTAGAAAAGATCAATACATATCTTTGACAATATTTATATATTCACCACGTGGTTATACATTTTATCGGCATCGATAATGAATTACAACCTCGATTAATCAATATTTACCAATACTATTAACTATCTAACTAACCATCACGTCTTTTTCCCGGAGGGGTATGGAAAGGGTGGATCATCATACTACTTTATCCCGACATATCTCTCGAGATTCCTTTACATTCATAGATCATAAAATGCACGCTCGTATTTGATTTTTCCGACTTCGAATGTAGCCGCCTTTAAATAATTGATTAATTAATTTAGTCAAGACATGCTTTCATCAGTCGGCTCGGCTTCTCTTTCCATTCACACTGCTTGTATACAACATTTTAACTGTTCTTCTCCTTTCGTTCCATATGTCCAAATCATTCCAGGGATCCTTTATCAATTTTACTTATGATGCAATTATCTTCTTACATTTCTTCCTTATTTCGTCGTTCGGTATTCTATCGTACATCGGTTTTCCGGACATTGCTTTCAGTGATCCCATTTTTACGGCATTTATCCTATCTTTATCCTTCTATTGCCTGGTCCAGGTTTTACTTCCATACATACTACGATATGAAAAATAAGTATTTAATAAAATAATATTTAATTTATTGAAAGTTAAGGCATTAATACTGAGGAATTCCATAGTAATATACTTCGAATATTAATAAACTTTGTGAAATCCACTATTTTTTAATAAAAAATATTAAAGAAACACCACATGTTTCGGAGGATACCTCTATGTTCAGGTGTAAAAATATAACAAAAACTAAACAAAGAAAGACTAATAAACGCATTTAAAATTCGATACAATAATTCAAATTTAATAATTAACCTGGGCTATTTGTTATAAGTAGGTACTAACAATTATTTTTAACAGTAAGAATTAACAAATAATATTAAATAATAATAATACATGAAGATAATATAATTTAGAAAAAATTGTAATTTAGAAAAAACATACATTTGAAGAGACATAATTTATATAGAAATTAATAAATGATTAATTTGCATTTGTTTGGGAATGGGAGCTTATTTAAATTCAAGATGGAGTAGTTACTATAAAAGCAGGAAAATAAGACCAAGAAAATGAAATAAAATCACACTTGATGATGGTGACGGGTTACCGGTTTCGGCGGTACACTCGCTTCTTCTGATCGATTTTTGCTCGCTGAAATCTTATATTAATGATGTATTATATTATTTTAAAATATTCCAAATGATATGTGCAATACAAATGAAATTATAATCACACGGTCTAGTGTTGAAAAACTGAGCTTTTAAATTGCTGTTGACCCAAGAGAAAGGTCTCTGAAGCAGAATAGTGAAGAGCGGAGTAAACATGCCGAGCTTTTCATCTCACGTACAACGTGATGCGGGAACTGCACCCTACTAGTGCATGCACACATTGAGCACAGTACGTCACACGGCGGGGTCGTGAGCGTAATATTTCGTGAGCTGTGTGACACGGCCTTCAATGTGGACAGGTTTGTTTAAAAAAAGGTATAAACTGTCTATTGCTACAAGCTTCGTGAAGAAATTTGAGATCAGAACACATTCAAATAATATTAAAATTGAGAAAAACACCGTAATACACATAGTAGGTATATTTGCTTTACCATTAAATCGCATATATAATAACATTTTGATTTCTTGGGGCTATTTTTATCTACATCTCACCGTATTTTTCGGACCATAAGACGCACTTTTTTACTCTAAAATTCAACCAAAAATTGGAGATGCGTCTTATGGTCCGATGCATCTTATCTTCTAAAAGTAGGCGTTTACACCCCCTTGTGGGCGTTTGAGACTTTCAGGGGGCCAGTAGAAGACCCAGAAAAAATAGAGAGTGTGGGCAGATAAAACAAATATATATTCTGAAAAGACAAAAAAAACACGCTAACCACGTAGGTACTAATAAAGCAAATTAAACTTAAATATTGGTATATTTTGTTATTGTATGTATTGTAATCATTTTCCCATATTTCGAATAACTTTTATGGGAGGGGGGCGTTGAACGTTTATTTTTCTTGTAAAGGGGACGATGGCCCAGAAAAGATTGGAAACCTATGGTCTAAAACATATTATTTTATAAAAATTGGTAGATAATTGTTTTGTGTGCGTCTTATCGTCCTCAAAATACGGTAGTTTAACAAGGGTTGTTTGACAAAATAAAAATCATTTTTTTGAAAAAAAAAAAGTACTTAAATAAGATGAAAACATATATAGGAAAATTTTGCGTACGGAATTGAATAAAAACATAATAATTTGGTTGAATTTTCTATTATTGGGGTATTGCGTGTACTGTACCCGTTATATTAAATAATAAAAAATTATCAACTTAAAGGTTAAACACTGCGAAATACCATAAAGATGATTTTTAAATTAATTAAAACTGGTTTTCCATATTAGAGTTTTTTCTGGACATGTTTTTTATGTCACGATTTTATTATTGGAAGAACGATTTAAACTGTTTATATTGTTCTCCCGGTGGTTAAGTTTAAATGCCTTCGAAATTTGCCTAGAAAAAAATAAACTAAAACAGTATTTTAATACATAAATAAATATATAAACGAATGTATACGTATAACCAATATTGTAAAAAAAAATTGTATATTAGTTGAGATAATTCAAAAAGAATTTACATTTTTGTTTATTTTTTACGATAAGAAATTAATGTTATACTCACATTCTCTATTAAAAAATAAAATGATAGTATCTTAACTAGTTTCTATTCTAAATATTCTAATGAGCATCATATTACTGTAACATCAAAGACATTTCGAAACATGTTTAAAAAATCCACATTGTTTTTACGATCAAGTATTCATGAATATTAATTTACTATCAACTCTTTAATATACCCACACGAAACTTGCTAATTTACCTGTGGTGTGTAGGAACAATAAATTAAACAAAATTCGGTCTGAAGACCAGCTCCCAGCTGCATTGTGCATTTGCATATGAAAATAGAAGTATTTATTATCATTAACCTTGAAAAATTAGCTTTCCTGGTCGTAATGGACCCGTTCGGTACTGCAAAACATGAAGGATCGCTGGAGGCACATAAATTCAAAGCCCATAATTATTTTTAAATGTTATACAAGGCCAAATTTAGATCAAAATATATGAAATCATGCTAATTTGATCCTTGTGTGTCTTTTAAAATCTCTTCGTTTAAACCATACAATTGTTTACTTAAAAGTCAATCGGTTTCGCCCTTGAACGAACATTCCCAAAGCAAATCTTACAATAGTTACGTAGATTTTTATGATTGGTATCAATGCGTTTTTTTGGGATTTTGGGTATATCCGTGTAATTGGTCCTTCTTGACCAACGTTTCGGATATCATTCGTTCAAATCGGGTGGTGGTCTAGGGGATAGAACGCTTGGCTTCTGAACAAGGGGACATGGGTTCGAGACTGGACACGACCAGATTCCTTCATCATAATAATGAGCTATTTTCTGCTCACGTTGAAGATTGTAAAATAAATTATAATATCATTGATTTCAATATTTGGTGTTAGCCTTTTTTTTAAGAAAAAAATTGCAGTTTCCATCTTCAGGGTAGTAGGTATGATATATTTATGATATGTCATTACTTCACGTATGGATATACCCAAAATCCCAAAAAAAAATCAAACGACAGTTGTCTTATAGTCCGAACGAAAATGTTACAAACAAAACCATAATCAAATAAATAATGTTGTGGTGTTCAACAAAGAAATTTTAAATGTAAAAATTTCATGCTAGAAAATCAAAGGTAGTCGAATGACATATTTTGACTGTCGGCGTTTTAAACATAAAATAAGACAAAAACGTTTAGGCTACGGCAATACAGGAATTAGCCTTACTTGGTGCTTAGAGCTACGCTGCAAACAATCTAGCGAACCAACATACGGCGTACTATCGCGATTGTCATACTGCATGTTCCACACCACGCTACGTGACTCTAAAGAGAAAAAAACTTATTTCCTATACTAAGCGAAGCACTTCGCGGTGGTTCTCACCTTAGCTAGTGCATCAGTACGAAAATACATGTCAATCATAAAAAAGTCTATTTGCATTTTAAAAATATATCCTTTATCCTTTAAAAAATTATGATGTATTAAGAAGTATTTAATTACCGATTTAAGTGCGACCGGTTTCGGATACATCCATTACAATCATTGAAAGAATACATTAAATATATTGGCTATTATAAATATTATTTGTATCTTAAATTGTGTGACTTAATCACTTAATTACTATCAAATAGTAATAGTATAAACATATTTTTTAGTGTTTTTTTTATTAAAAAACTATATAAAGGCCGTGCTACACTGTTTGAAACAAACTCTCCACAGGGGTGACCTTGGTGGAGAGCTGTGGATCCCACGGTTGGTAAAGCGTCCACACACGGTTGTAAACAAGCTCTCCACACGTGGAATGCGTGTTTAAACGCGCGTCCGTCCACAAAGTTTGTTGAAGGTCAAACGAATTTTGGTTTCAAACAAGTGTCTACACAGTTTTAAACCGCCGGTGGAGACCGATGTGGAGAGCTTGTTTAAAACAGTGTGGCCCGCCTTTTAAGGATAAAAATATTAGTTTAAAAGTTATATTTTACTTGTGAAAATGACATATTTCGTAAATTTTATATGACTTATATATGCATTTCCTCTAAAAACAGATTGTTATAAATGATTTTTGTCTCTTGAACAACGATGTAAATAAAGCGTATTAAATAATTAATACGAACGAAAACGTCTGTTTTCTAGAAGTTTTATTATATTTTATGAGAATTTAATAATGCCTAAACAAGGTTATATTTTTATATTATGTTTTTTTATATTATAATATATAAAAAAAACTTCTAGAAAACAGACGTTGTCATTTGTATTAAAGATTATGTCATTATGTAAAATTTACTCTGAATATTTTCGTTCCACGCAATGGGAGAGATAAGTAGTAATAATGAATATTTTAAGGTAATTCTATAATTTATAAAATAATCAAATTTACATCACCGCTTAGAGTGGAGAAATTCTGGTAAAAATACGTGTGACAACAGTCAATAAAGCTCACGTTTCCATCTTACCATATTGTGTTCGAACTGAAGAATCTTTATTGCTGAGGTGATTCCGTATTCAAATGTATCATTAATGTAAATGTTCCACATCACAGCCAGAAAATCGCCAATGGTTGTCTGGAACATTACCAATATTCATAATATGTAAACGAACCGGTAAAAACTTAGATGAATAAAAAACCAACTACCTTAAGCGAAGCATGCGCGTGTGAGGTACGTATTTATACATGCTATATGACAATCGGTACATCTTTCCTACGTCCGTAACCGGTGTGAACCAAATTTTGTTTGTTAAAATGTAAATATTTTAGGATTTGCATACGCTACCTGAACATTATGCTGGCGAATTAGTACTCCAAAATCTTTTGGTAGTATCGGAGAACAAACTTTCGCCCAAAAACAAGTACGCGAGAAGGTCTAAAGTTGCTTCATCTGCCAATATTATTTCTTATTTAAAGTCACGTGGATATATCCTGCATAGATTTCAGAACCATTGAAATCACATTATTATTATTATTATTTTGTTGAATCGCTCTTTACATCATGACAACATGAGCCAAATCGATGTAAAGGGTATTTTATATGTAGCTATTATAGTGATTCTCGTGATATGTGATAGGAAGCTAATCTATCGCCATTTTATTGTCAGTGAATTCTACACCAGACCAAAGACAGTTTGACAATCACCGCCCTCGCCGGGAATCGAGCCCGGAACCTTCGGGCTGGCTTTTATAAATGTGTTTTGTATTTTATGGGAGAGAAATGTTTCGCTTTGCTTATCAATTATCAATTGATAATGCTTCAGCAAGTTGAAACATATATAATTCCCGTAACATAGTAAAGTACTTCCAGAAAACAGACTTTTTCATTCATATTAAATGTTAAATATGGAGTTTTTAGATCATTTTTTAAGAAACAAGGAACAGAAAAATAATAAGTAAAGAACATAATAATGTACACAAAATAATTGATGTGAATTTAAACATTTTAAATAGTAATTATAGGTTAGGGAAATTAAAATATGTACATGGAAGTATTTCACTCCCACGTCAATGTCATTCTAATTAAATATAATAAAAATTTTAGAAAACATTGACGAACTTGATTAACATATTTTCATCCTCTTCCTGTGGCATTTCAGATTTCCCCGACGTATTGCAATGGTCAATGTTTGTGGAATAACTCCGGAATAACTCATCAAAACTCTATATTCCAGTCCAGAATGTTATTTATCTTGCGCAGTCAAAATTGCCTTCGGCCAGCTCCATGTCGTCCTTGTTAACAATAATATGTAATTACCCAAATAAAGCTTGATCATAGCAATAGTTAATTATACGAGTATAATACGTATTATACAACTAACTAACTAACCATCACGCCGTCTCCCCGAAGGGGAAGGCAGAAAGAATGGACTGCCACACTTTTCTTTCCTGACATATTTCTCTTGATTCCTCAACATTCATACATCGTGTCATGCACGCACGTCGATTTTTCTGACTCCTCACGTGACCGAAATTCAATATTTGATTTATTTGATAGTGCCACGTTTTCCTCGGTCTTACTCTATTTCTAGTTTTATTTACATCGTTAACATATACTTTATTTACCATTCTTTCTTTATTTATTCTTTTCATGTGTCCAAACCATCTTAATGATCATATCATCATTTTGTTCATAACACCATCATTCTCACCGCATACACTTCTTATATTTTCATTCGACACTCTATCATATACAAAGTATTCACACATTCGTCTAAGAGATCTCATAAAATGAACGATATAAAAATAGGAAAATAAAACAATATTTTAATCAATTAATCATTACGGTTATTGCAGATAGCATTATGTTAACGCCTTTAGTTTATCAAAAATTATATTATTAAATATATAAAAATAATAAAATAAAAACATTAATTAAATAGTCCATTGTTTTAGCCTAAACACTGTGATACTTTAACATTTTATAACTGTTAATGAAAAAACTTTGTTTTTGTATCACAATTGTATTTTATTTTTCGACAGCTGTTTCATCAACCAATGTTGACATCAACAGGTGTATAATATATCAAATTTTGATATATCAAATTTTGATATATTATTGTAACACCTGATGATGTCAACATTGGTTGATGAAACAGCTGTCGTAAAATAAAATACAATTGTGATACAAAAACTTTTTTTTTTCATTAACAGTTATAATATAAAAACATTGATACAAATAAAGAAGAAATCGTTGAAACCAAAATACATAAAAACAAAAATAATAATATAATTTATAAAAATGTTACACTACATATTAAGTGCTTCATAAATATTTTATTGATCTGTTTTGCCTATTCAAATGTCAATTGTTTTTATATTAAATTGTATTACAATATAACATAGATCTATTAAAATACGAACTCTGCAATGTTACACTTAAAAGTTAATCGATTTAGAATTTTTAATCATGCATGCAAATCGTTGAACGTACTATCTGTATTTATTACACTTGTAGATACGAAACGCGTACATAAATAACTCGATCTCTGAGATAGGCGAATACAATTACCATTATTCAATTAATACCAATTAGCGTTCTCACGAGTACTTTGGCTTATCAACAATACTTCCAGTTAATTGAAAATATTGATATCCAATTTTAAGTGGAAAATCTACGTTTGGTGACTTTCCTTACCTCCTGCATTATGGAAAACGGAAAGTAGTTATGATATTAAAGATTATTTTTTATTAATAGATTCAGATTTATTGTTTCTTGAACAATGATATAAAATTCCATATTAAATAAAGAATAATTATTATTAAATTATTAATTATAAAACGAGTTTTTTTTATAAATAACTACTTCCACATTCGTCTTTATTTCGACAGCGACCGGTTTCGCCAGGCTCGCTGGTATCGATAGACCAGTCTGTCGATGCCATGTGCTAAGGGGAGAAATATACCACCTCCTTCGACGGATATTAATAGGTAAAGTGTAGGGACGTCGGGGATTTGGTAGAAGGCAGCTTTCCTGGCTGTGGAACATTAAAGAATGGAAAGGAATTACAAAAGTTCAGAACCTTTTCAAGTGGCGCAGGACAGAGATACCTTTGCTGCAGGGATCGCCAACGTTGGGGGGACCTGACACGGCACCGAAAGAAGAAGAAGTAGAGGTAGTTATGTATAAAAAAAAGATTTTATTATTTAAAATTAACTTCCATCTAGAGATTTCAGTTAAATCATTTGATTATATTAAATAATAAATACAAATGAAAACGTCTCATTTACAGACGTTTTATTATATTTTATGGTAATAACATGTTTCGCCTTTCTTATTCATTATTAAACATTTGATAATGCCTTAGAGAGGTGAAAACATGTCATTCCCATAACATATAATACAACTTCAAGAAAACAAAAGTTTTTTTTCGTATTAATTAAACTACTTTGTATGATTCGAGGCAGAATGTTAAATATTCTTAAATATTCTTCTGTGCTTTTTTTACATTATTTATAAGCACATTTATTTGTCGTTTTATTTATGCTCTTACCACTGATAAATAATTCGATGAATACGCAAATGACAACTAATTCGAAGAATTTCTTAACGTCTAAAATTACAAGAGAATTTCAGATTAAAGATTAAAATTAAAGAATTTCAGATAAACCCATTCAGTTATTAAGAAAAGTTCAAACCGCAAATAAAAATATAAAACAATCTATAATCTCAATAACATCAAAATAAAATCGAAATTGTCTTTTTAATCTGGGTTTTCACCACTGAGAATGCTTACTTCTATGTAATAAATCAGCCAAACTTAAAAGTAATATTGTCCTATTTTTTTCGCTTAAGAGATAAACGTACCATGTGCAACAAACAAACATGCACAACAAACATGGTACGTTTATCTCTCTTCCTCGCATTATTTTACCCGGCGTAGAATGAGATAGAAGCCCTATACAACCGATGTTTATCCACAGTGTGGCCCGCCTTTTATTCATACATTATATCCTTGAACAGGTATCTCTTATATATCAGGGTTTTTCTGCGGTTACACTGACGAATCATTTTATTGACCTATTATTTTTTCTTCCATATTTTTAACTGGTAACAAGATACAATCATTGACCAGCTGGGTATCAGCGCTGACTCTTGCGGGTGTGATCTCAGAGAGTGTTTAAATATTTTATAGCCCGGAGAGAACAGGACAACCTTGAAAAGCTCATCATCATAGGCAAAGTGGCGGGAAGGCAACCACAAGGACGACCACCGAGCCGCTGGTCCGATCAAAAGACGACCTTCGTGGCAGATTCGTGGTTCGATTCCCGGCGATGGCAGTGTGATTGTCACACTATCTTTGGTCTGGTGTAGAATTCTCGTGACAATAAAATGGCGATAGATTAGCTACCTATCCACATGTCACGAGAATCAATATATTAGCTTAAAAAAAAAATTGTATACAGTAATTGGGTTCAAGCGACCTGTTGTATACGTAAAAATAAAAAATAAAAATCAGGGAGATGACTGGTGTCTCATTATCTGCAGCCTAGAGACTGACGGATGACAGGAGCGCATGGCGTGCCATGGTCAATGGTCTACAAGATGGACACGACCCTCAATTACAATTTATATTTTATTCTGATTAAAATCATATTAAAAAATTTCGAACAAAAATATTGAAATGAACATATTAAATGTGTATGAAATTAAATGTAATGAACATATAAATACAATGTACAGCCACAACATATCGTAATGCCTTAATAAGGCGAAACATATTATTCCCATAAAGTAAAATAAAACTCGTAGACAAGAAAAGACGAAAAAAATGAAAAGTTCAGCTATAGTTTTTGCTTCTTTGACTAATCACATATGGACACAAATAAATTTGATTCAAACTAGCATAGAAAAACGTGATGTGATATCACTAATGTCTCATTAAAATTAACAACCTTACAATAAAAAGATAAGCATTAGTAGGAACATTGCTCCATTATATATTTTAAAGCCATATGATGGCCGGAGGAATAAATTCTGGAAATAATTTGTTCCAATTATTGAATCATAAAAAATCATTTATTTGGTCAGAAGAGAAACAAGTTCTAGGACATTCGGGAAGTCCACTGGCCCAAGCGAACCGCAAAAAAGATAATTAATTACAAATCTTTCATGATTAAATATCGATCTCGATTCTATGAAACCTAGCTTTGGCATATTAATTGGTTCTTGAACAATTATGTAAAACTAAAACATTTAATATTTATTAAAACGTCCGTTTTTTAGATGTTTCACCTAGTTAGGACCTTAATATCAAATTTAGGCTCAAAAGATGTCTATAAAATTATAAAAAATTCTAGAGGGCAAGAAAGGTGCCCCGCATGTGGTGTTACTATAATACCCGGTGCCCTTGGAAACGACACAAATTCGACCAAAACTTTCGTAAGAAAAATAGGAACGAAGAGACCATATTTACGGAGATCCTTACGAGTCTAGGTTGCCATTTACACGAAAAAAAAGAAGACTTCTACAAAACTGTCATTTTCATTGATATTAAATATCTTTGGATTATTATGTTACTAATATTATTTATTATTTAAGATTTTATTTGAAAATTCATTAAATCGTTCTAAAAAAAACTGTAATTTTTCAAAATATATTGTACCATACGAATAGTTCCAGTATTACTCCTACTTCTTGTTTAATTAGCACCTTGAGAAGTCACCAAGAATTTATATTTTTTTCTAAAAGAGTATAAAAGCATTATTATTTCAAAAGCAATATCAGACATTCCTCCAGTTTGATGAAACTTCCTTGTTTTTTTGCTTTTCTATAAATTAATGGAATCTAAATTACTTAATTATGTTAAAAATATATTTATTGATCAGATCTCATTCGTTTTAGTGTATTTATATGTGGCTTTAAATAATGTTGCCATCGTTCAATACGGCCCAATGAAGCAAAAAGGTTGGAGACTCATGACGTGAATTATCCCACCATAAATTAATATAATAGGGAATATCATTATCAGATATGGTATTCGTTCTATCCCCGACTAAAAAAAGATTTCATTTATACAAAAATTCCTAGTTACACCTGCAGTCAAGATCTATACGAAATATAAATTTATCCCAATATATTTACTTTAACAAACTTTATCTTACATTTTGATTGTAAAATGTATAATAATATAACCCTACAACCTACTTCAACATATGATTTAATTTCACGTCAAATGTCGGAAAATCGATAAGCATGCGTATTACTACGTTTGTATATTTATATATTATTATTATTATTTTGTTGAATCGCTCTTTACATCATGACAGCATGAGCCAAATCGATGCAAAGGGTATTATAGCTATCATAGTGATTCTCGTGACATGTGATAGGTAGCTAATTTATCGCCATTTTATTGTCACGTGAATTCTACACCAGACAAAAGACAGTGTGACAATCAGACTGCCCTCGCCGTGAATCGAACCCGGAACCTTCGGGGTGGCAGTCAATGCACTTACCACTCGGCCACGAAGGTCGTGTATATAATAGAATAGTCTAAAAATGTTTATTAGGATATAATAGTATGATATCCCATCGTTTCTGCTTACCCTTCTCTGGAAAAGAGCGTGATGGTAAATCAATTAATAAGTTTATTGAAAATTTTGATTAAGTTCTATTATGCAGAAACTTGTTAATCGTGTGTGTAATGTACTTTATGGGTGTCCCAAGTGGCGGATGGAGCTTGTCTCTTAAACTTTGAACTTTTTTCTAATATCCAAATTCCTTTAAGATTAATGCATATCGGCTGTAAACATATCGATTGAGATTTTTGTTTACCACACCCTAATTCAAGGGCAGCGTGCCTTCTTATCTGTAGTTTTTATTTAACCCTAGTTTTTCTGAGAATTCCTAGATCATCTCAGAGAGGCTAACAAAAAACATTAAATATACGAGACGAGGAGAAAATTACCAAAGCCTTCATCAGAGTCAATACTATATCTAATAATCCCTAAAGAGGCTTATCTGTCATCGACCCAGACAACATCATCCCATCAAGGGGATTTGGTTCAAATAGGTTGAAATGAAGAAGAAGCAATATTTTAAAACAGTTGATGGTTTCTACAAGAATCCAGCTATTTTAGTGCAACTACTCGTACATTGTCGACGGTTACCTGCGGCAACACAAGAATTACTAGTTCCGCTTTGCAGCCAGTACTAACATATATTTGGTAATACCAATGTGTGAAGAGCCATTGAATCATTGAAATGCAAAAAAATGTATTAGTATGACAATGCTTGAAAGAATACTATAATATCTCCCTGGTGTCATTTTTTAAATATTTTATTTACTAGTACCTAAATATTCATATAATTGAATTAAAAAGATAAATTTAAAACAGTTGTTCAGACAACAGATAGGTAATCAATAGATGAATATTATTTTTAAATGATAAATGCGGATTACTTCGTTTCACTATGGTATGTAAATGCATCTAATATACTTTATGGGGTATCAATAAATATAAAAGATTACGATCGACATTTCATGATGACAATAGAATAAATAACTAACTTCTTATATCTAATGCCAGTAATCATACTATTTATATTTTCCATACAGAATGTGTATTCTCCACCGAGCAATTGCAGTCCATAGAAGTATTTATTTGTGTTATAAAACCGTTTTACTGGTCACGATTTTAACGTTTATGGTAATATATACCTGTACAAATTGTACTATGTTCGTTTAACGATATCTGATTATTTTATTCGTTGATTATGAAAGGAATTAAAAATGCATTTATAGAATTGTCTTAAAAATTGCGGAAAGAGAGGTGCCTTTACACGTGATGTTATTATAATAAAAATATATACCCAGCGCCCCTTTAAATGACACCAAGTCGGCCAAACCTTCTACCACAATAGCAAGAGAGAAAAAAAAGAGATAAGGTATTACCATTGACGCGAAATTTAAAAAGATATTTCGTTATATTTATTATTTTTTATCCTTTTTCATTATGGGATGAAGTAAAAAGTTATTAAAACAGGATTTTATTTTCCAATCCATATCCATTAAACTTTGTTTCACCATTTTTTTTTCAAATTAATATATGATAGAATGAAGGAAAACGTTATTTAAAAATTATGTATTTTTCCGATTCCTTTTCCACTATAGAAAATAATATGTTTTTATCACATTTTATTATGGTATTTTGAGAATATATTAAGACGATTATTAAGGACGATGTGATTAAATATTATCATTAACAATCACTTTGTGGTTAGACATTTTAAACTTATAGATATAAAATAATAAAACACTTCGTATTTAACCACGGTATGGTTATTATAATTGATGCCAACTAGTTTCGCTTGGACACAAGCTTTAACATACTGGCCAGATAAACTTGGGTCCAAACGAAACTAGTTAGCACCAATTATAATAACCAAACATTGGTTAGATACAGAGTGTTGAATATTTTTATATCTATATGCATATAAGTTTTTCTTCCCTTGTTAATCACAAAGGGATTGGG
The DNA here is from genome assembly GCA_022606425.2 of Lepidostoma basale. NCBI lineage: Eukaryota > Metazoa > Arthropoda > Insecta > Trichoptera > Lepidostomatidae > Lepidostoma > Lepidostoma basale. Next base: position 9,562 of record JAHDVF020001514.1, on the reverse strand, counting down.
GTTATGTTAATACTACGGGTTATAATAGTTTAAAATGTATTAACAAAATAAACAATAAAAGGAGGCTGAATACAGTAGATAAACACTTAAACAATTCGCACCCTATAATATCATCATTATGGTTGAAAGTTGAAGACAAAAACACTATTCGATGTATTAATCATTTGTATTAATGGTTCTAGTATTCAGCCTGGTCGAGATTATCATAATTGTGTTTTAAATGAATTTAGATGTAAATGAATGTTTTATGAACTCACTCTGCGGCCGGGCGGCGCCATCGCCTCCCAGGAGCAGCTCCTGCCTCTCTGCCTGCTCCTGCTGCAACTCGTCCATCGCGAAGTCTTCCATCTTCGTTCTAGTAACTGCTTTTCAAGTTAACAATATATCATAAACTGAAACTTATGTTCAACGTAAACAATTGAATGTTTATTTATTATTTATAAAACGATAGTTTCAGTTCGCACTTCTAACAAATTAATCTTTAAACAATTTTGTCATTTTTTTCTTTCTTTTTTTACACGCAGTATTTATATAGCTAAAGCTCGAGATTTTTTTTATAATGTTGAAAGCTAATTTAATATTTGAAATTTAGTTTTGTGTAGCACAAAAAAATACGAATGGATTTCATAACATCGACGAGTAAACGTCACACCGCACGAATAATAAAATATATTCAGAGATGTTTTCCACGCGACATGTTTACGTTTTTTTTTTCTACAAAACTTGGCACTTTACCGAGAAATCACGCTTCTAGTGCGGGCATTGTACGTGAGATTCGATAGCATCGCGGCGTACATGGCTGCCGGGGTTCCGGAGTGACCGCCTCGGAAGCGGCCCGCGAATAAATGCACTTTATTTATACACTAACTTCCAGCACACGTGGGAGTGGGAAACCAGTTTGGGCGGACGCTGATGGGCCACCCCAGTCAGCGGCTCGGAGCACCCCGCCTGAAGCGCTGAGGTCGCTCGTGCGCTCTGCTCGCTCTCTTGCCTCTCTTGCCTCTCTCGCCCGGCGCTCGGTGCTCGGGGCTCGGGGCTGCGGACACGACAGCGCCACTCAGAATCTCGCTAAACTCTGTCGCTTCCAACTCAAATTTGTACCCATTTATCACGTTTGTAGCGAGTACACTCACATCTCGTCGGACAAACTAAATTGTGCTTTTTTTGCAACATCACAAAATTCTTTATCAAAGTCTATTTAAGGAAAGATTCCGTTCATTTTGTTGGGATAATAAGGAAATACGCAGATTATTATATTATATAAGCGCAGTTTGTATATTTTTTACTGACTGTATTATTCACAGTTCCTACCAAATTTGTAAAAAAAAACGTTTACTTTTAATAAAACCTTGTAAGCGATTTGTTTCTATTTTCATTAAATTGTAAGCGATATCACGTTTATTCGTGAGTGGATGCAATAAAAAACTAAAAGTTTTTCACGAGAACACGGAAAAACCAGTTAATAAGTAAACATGTCTAAAATCATTTAAAAATAAAGATTAACTCTATATTCTTTATTTAAACTCTTTATAGTACAAGATACGAGTATATACACTTTGTATCGTTTAATTACTGTGGTATAAATAAATTGCAATGCTTTGTATTTGCACGCTCATTTCATAATAATCAATCAAACATATACGGCTCTGTGTATTAATGAAAAGAGACGCACGAATATCTCGCGCTGGGCGTGATTGCATGCATATGCATTCCATGTGAGTGTTAATGAACGCTACAGAACAACACAATGCAGAGATACGGTACTTAAGAATAAACAACATGATAAATACGTCATTTTTCGTTTTCCGCTCTCGGGTCGGCGCGGCGCGGGAAAATCTCGGAGCTAAAATGTACGAAAATACGCACTTATCAAATGTTCATCAAATTTAATGTTTGCTCTTATGGCGGAATGAAATATTGTTTCTGATATATAGAATCACTGCAATCGTACGCGGATACTTTACATAAGCATATCTTAGAGTGATAATTCAGATAAAACAATATTTCTAAAGCATCATTTTAGAATCAGTTCACGTTCTTATTTTTCGTATCAATGGCAAGTCTTCTAGTCTTCAGATACGTTGAAATGATTTTTCTAATTATTCTGAATACATATCCAACTACTTTCGCTTAAACCTTATTTTTCTTCAGTATGTGATGACAAACTTCACGCATTATTTTACCAGCATTTGAATTTATTGCATTACAGTACGATTTAATTTATACGATTTAATTTGGGAGTATCGTGAGAGGACTCTCATTACTCTCATTACATTAATTTATTGAATATAATTGGACAACATAATAATAAAAATAATAGAGTACACATTCAATTATATTATAAAATAATATATAATCAAATGTATGCTTTTGTTGCATTTACTTATGTTTAGATTGGTCTTGTTTTGGAATGTTTATTAATTGTACCATAAATATAATATGTTTTAAGGTTTAATTGTATCTCAATATAGACGAAGATGTAAATTATTTGGAAACAGAATATGGTAGTCGAGTCATTTACAGGACTTATGACGTGTCATTGGTTGGGTTAAGCGATCACTTTATGTTTAACAACATTCACCATTCCGCCCTTCTTACGACACCACGTCTGACAAATTTTTGGAACTTGTATATGAGGGTATTATTTGTAAACCCGGCAAACTCCACCAACAATCAAAAGTGAGATATGAATTGGGTCTTATTCATAATACAATGTGAAAGGCTTTTACGCAATTATCACATTGCTAGATAACGCCTGGAGTGAAACTCCAATTTTTATGCTATTAACTTGTACCAGTTTTTTATAGATTTTTTTTGTATACAAATACTTGTAGACAAAAACTGGATTTTTACCCATTGCGGGTTAATCATTTTTTAATGATTAATTGCATCTCAATAGAGACGAAGAGGTAAATTGTTTGGAAACAGAATATGGTAGTCGAGGCGTTTACAGGACTTATGACTTAGGAATGGTGAATGTTGTTAAACATAAAGTGATCGCTTAACCCAACCAATGACAGGTCATAAGTCCTGTAAACGCCTCGACTACCATATTTTGTTTCCAAATAATTTACATCTTCGTCTCTTTGAGATACAATTGATCCTTAAAAAATGATTAACCCGCAATGGGTAAAAATCCAGTATTTGTCTACAAGTATTTGTATAAAAAAAATCTATAAATATAATACTTTAAAGAGAATATTTAACATTTAATGTACGAGTATAATGGGTTTTTTAAGTTCGCCTCTCTCTTCAGATTAATCATAAAGTGTTTACTCGTTTATTTACAAATATTTATGTTTCGAACACGGATCAATTGTATGATCTATCAGTCTCGATGCCATGGTAATAATAAATAATTAAAATAGTTTTAATTTATTCCACTTGGTTTTTAGCTATGACCGGTTTCGGCAGCTCGCTGCCATTTTCTGGTGCTGTGCGACTTGCCGAAACGACCTGGTCGATACCTATTGTAAAAGAATTTTTGATAAAAAAAAAACAGTTTCAAAATAACTTCTACAATTAAAATTCAATTGACAACAATTTTATTATGATAATAATAACAAACATGACAGAGTGGCAAGACGGCTTTCGCGACAGAGTGGTAAGAGCTATGACTGCCACGCAGAAGGTTCCGGGTAAGATTCCCGGTAATGACAGTGTGATTGTCACACTGTCATTGGTATGTTGAAGAATTTACGTGACAATAAAATGGCGATATATTAGCTACCTATCACATGTCATGAGAATCAATATGATAGCTATACCATTATATCGATTTGGGTCGCGCTGTAATGATGTAAAGAGTGATTTATAATAATAATTTGTCACTACATCTAAACGATTATTTAATTTAATTATTTTATCTTATAAAAAATCTATTTCGCCTCTTGAAATATCCTTGGTATGATAATTAATAATCTCTCAGAAAGAAGTTTTCAACACCTAATTATTTTGAGTCACCTATTTTCAACAGTATGTACCATATGAGTTAGCGCCCTACGATGCAATGTGAAACAATAAAAACACGTTTTTATTATTTCAGTCATTCAACCCTTTAATGCCGTGTGTTGACTTTAGTGACGTATTTTTTATAGATATTTTTAGCTTAGTGAGCATATGTGCAAATACAATCATTCTAAATGTGATTACAAATATACGTTACTCCTATAACGTAAACAATTAAAAATAAATTTAAATCACTTTTACTAGTTTTTATTCCACTTTATTGTTGTTAAAACCAACCGGTTTCGCTCCCGCCGGAGCTTTATACGAAAAGTTTATTGTTTATTTATTAAAAAGGTTAAATAATTATTTATATTTATCAATTGTCAAAAGTCATGTAGTGAAATGGAGCGATAGAGAAATACAAAACAATGTAAAGGTTTCAAAATCATTATAGAAAATAATTTTATTTACTACTTGGTAATGCTCGGCATGGGTTGCAATGCCTCTTTCAATTATCTTTTAATACTTAATCAGATCTAAAGGATTGATTGAAACGCCAATATTGTCAACAAAAACTGTACAATGTTTCAACTCAATCGGATTTACGATGCGCGAACACATAAGTAATGAACACACAGATTTTCATTTTTATATATAATATAAAAAGATAAATTATAGTTTAACGAAGAGATTTTTTTACTAATTACAGGTAACATCTTTTTAACGTAATTTTTTTTTGCCTTTGTGATACAAAGGCAAAAAAAATTATTTCTATCACAAAGGCTAAATATGACTATATCAGTTAAAAAAACAAAAAGTCTCACTATATCTAGGCAACCTACAAGATGTAAGCTGACTGTTGATGATATATTTGTGGAGCAAGTAATGAGTTTCAGATATTTGGGGGTAGAGATCTGCAGCCAAAATGAACTTAATACCGAAGTACGAGAATAAGTCAGTAAAGCCTCTGCCGTGTCAGGGTGTCTGAAGAATCTGGTTTGGAAGAACAAGCACAGGCGTATCGACAGCAATATCAGAATTTATAAAACATGCGTGCGACCTATCATGACGTACTCTGTAGAGACGCGGGCCGACACTGTGCGAACCAAGGGACTACTAAGAACATCGGAGATGAAGGTCCTAAGATCAATAACTGGAAAAACTATCCGAGATCGTGTCCGCAACGTGACATAAGAAAAACTTGCGAAAAAGAGGATATCGTTCAGTGGAGTAGATCCAGAAGAAGATACTGGAAGGACCATGTAGCCCGAATGGATGGTGACAGACTTGCATATACAGAAGCTTATGAAATCCTCTCCGGACACCGCCCACCTGGAAGTCCGCCTAAGAGATGAAGGGACAGCTGAACCTCATCATCCGACGAGACATGATTTCTGTGTCACAGATCGTTAGATCTATTAAAAGAAGAAGAAGAAGAAAAATATTTTTTGCGACGATTTTAAGACGAAAGGGGAAAATTTTGCTATATAACTCTAAAATGTCAATTCGCTTATTAAAAATATATAAAAACTCCATTTATATTGGATCTTTTAAACAGAAATTAAACTTTTTTACCCGTAAAAAAACATGAAAGCAATTATAGAAACACTACTAACATAATGATGATGACTTCGTATGAAGACATCATTTTACGTAACAGTCCAAAAAAATGTTTTTGTTAAAATACAATAAATTGCGGCTTTCAAAAAGGATTACTAAATGTAAAAAAAAACATATTTTTCAATATTTGACTACATGGTCAAATGATTTATTCCGCATACACGTGGTATTTTGGAATCGTATTCGATGCCAGATTTGAATGTTTTCAAATTTAAGGGTTATCAAATGATCAAGGTTCTTCGGTATTTGCGATGCGACCAGCCGCTAGTTTATAGAGATGACCGGGGCCACGTTGTGGAGTGGAATAATTAATCGCCCATCCGAGTTAGAAGCAATTAATCCGGGCAAGTAGGACACCATACTAACGAGTGCGAAAAATATGTCATTTGAATAAATGTCCCTTATTAATCTTGCCACGCATGAGGATGTCATTCTACGGACTCTTTGTTCGGCGGTTTTATTTAACTTGCTGTGTATCGAACTTGGCGATGATCTGCAATCAAATGTGTATTTTGAGCACAAAGGAAAAAACAAAGCTTTCGGCGAAATGGACCGTATTTAAGGAGAGCGGATCTTCGCTTCATCCTAAATAATCCTAAATAAACTGACTCATCGCTTGGGTTTTGAAGAACAAGTGCAATAGAATCATGTACATATCGCCTCTTTGCAAGAATAACGTGTTATCTCGAAAAACTGATTTTTTTTTAAACGAGACAAGATACCCGTCTGAAAGAAACAACGTGACAACACAATATACCACTGCTGTGTTGTCTCTTTCCCTCATAAATTCTCTTTTTTTTTCACTTTAAAAATACCATGTTTTTGTAGAAAATAATGTTGAATACGGCAGATTTGATTTTCGAAATGTCACTTATTCTTGCAAACAGGCGATATATGATTCATAGTCAAACTTCAATGTATACTTGAATATATAAAATAATACTAATTTATAAACAAATATAAAAACTGGATGAATTTGTTTATTTAAGAAGTATATTTACAAAGGATGGGAGAGTGGAGAAGGATGTTGAAAGAAGGGTTGGGGCAGGCAACAGAGTAAATGATGCACTTAAAGTTGTCATCGCAAACAAAAACCTATCCAAAAAAGCTAAGATGGCAGTGCATAATGGTGTTCTGGTGCCGACCCTTATGTACGAAAATGAAGCATGGAACTGGCAAAAGAAGGATGAAAGTAGAAAAATTTGCAATAGAAATGAGATCTCTAAGACGAATTTGTGAAAATCTGTATATGATAGAGTGTCAAATGCAAGTATAAGAAGTGAATGCGGTGCGAATGAAAGTGTTATGAACAAAATAATGAAAGGGTCATTAAGATGGTTTGGACACATGGAAAGAATGTATCTGAAGAATATTTGGGAGTAGAGATCTGCAGCCATAATGACCTTTATACCGAAGTACGAGAACAAGTCAATAAAGCCTCTGTCGTGTCAGGGTGTCTGAAGAATCTGGTCTGGAAGAACAAGCACATACGTATCGACAGCAAGGTCAAAATTTATAAGACATGCCGTATCATGACGTATGCCGTATAGACGCGGGCTGACACTGCGGTAACCAAGGGTCTACTAAGAACATCTGAGATGAAGGTCCTAAGATCAACTACTGGAAAAACTCCCCGAGATCGTATCCGTAACGCAGACATAAGAAAAACTTGCAAAATAGAGGATATCGTTCAGTGGAGTAGTAAAAAAAGAAGATACTGGAGGGACCATGTAGCCAGAATGGATAGTGACAGACTCGCATATACAGCCGCTTACGAAATCCCCTCCGGACGCCGCCCACCTGAAAGACCGCCTAAGAGATGGAGGGACAGCTGGACCTCATCATCCAAGGAAATGTCTGTGTCACTGATCGTTAGATCTATTAAAAGTGGAAGACATGTAACATATGTGATTGAGACTTATTATTCCATTAATAGCATGTAATCGCACTCTTGTATGAATGAACATTGTTTTCAGATGATCAACTAGTATTATTCAGATTTGTAAATTATTAACAAAATATAAGAAATGGCACCAAATTCCTTTCTTAGGGGTTCAAAGTTTATCTGTAATGTAGAAATCATTAAAACAAAACAAATGAAATTAATTTAGTTATCTCCCATTGAAGACGATAATGAGGTCAAGTTTTTAAGAAATATATCATAAATTCGTATGTATTATAAATATACTTAAATCACATCGGTAAAGAAAGAAATTCGCAAATCCTGCAAAATTTCAGACAAAGTGAGATGGAGTAGGCAGAGAAGACGATTCTGGAAAGACCACATCGAGAGAATGGATCCAACAAGAATTCCTATGATCGTGATGCACGAGACTCCTGAGGACTGTCGACCACTAGGGATGTACAGAAGGCTGGTCGTTTTCATCGCAGGAAGAAATTTGATATCCTGCATACACAGATCAGAATCTACAATCAGAAGAAGAAAAAGACATTGTAAAATTAAGCGGTACGAAAAGGTGAAAACCACGTAATTATAGGATTCCTAAATGGTCCATCGTTCTGATTAACATCTAGAAAATTCAAGGATTAATTTTATCTCAATAGAGACGAAGATGCAAACTGGAAACTGAATATGGTGATCGAGGTGTTTACAGGACTTATGACCTGTCATTGGTTGGGTTAAGCGCACGCTTTATGTAATTACAACATTCCCCATTCCACCTTTCTTATGACCACCATGTCTGAATACCATCTAGAAAATTATTTGACCAAAGACTTGACATATACAGACAAATTCTTAGCTTAAAAAGAGGACTATTTATAGCATTTAAACTTGTATGATTTTCAAGACACAAACCGAAGGGAAACTATTTCTGGTTATTGGGTAAAGTTATTGATTTAAATCAAATAAATTACTATCTCTTGACGGTATTCCACGACTTTTATATTTTTTATGCCCTCTATAAGAAATATGTCTTAAGAATGGAATACCCAAAGGAATTAGTCTTGGTTTAAAACAACATTTTATATAATAATTAAATAAAACGATGTTTTTTTTAACTAATTCCACTTTTGTCTTTATTTCGACAGCGACCGGTTTCGCCAGGCTCGCTGGCATCAACAGACTGGTCTGTCAATGCCAACGAGCCTGGCGAAACCGGTCGCTGTCGAAATAAAGACAAAAGTGGAAGTAGTTAAAAAACATCGTTTTATTTAATTATTATTTAAAATGAACTTCCATCAAGAGATTTCAGTAAAATCATTTGATTATCTTAACAACATTTTTTATTTCATATTTTATTTGACATCAAAATAATATACATAATATTTTGGATAAACTCGTATACTATATTTTCATGTTTAACTTATGACATTATACGAGTTATAAGTTAAACTTGAAGATATAGTATATCTCCAACACATTATGTGTATACAGTGGAACCTCGATATAACGAATTTCAAAGTGTTTTTTTTTTAAATCGATAAATCGAGTGATTTGTTATATTGAGGTTAACTGCTATGCTACTCTTCTAGCTACACAGAGATGAAGAGACTGGCTGGAGACAGGACTGAGTAGAGCAAACGAGTGAAGCTTGTTGCATACCAATCCTCAGGATTGTAACCATGAAGAAGCTATGCTATGGCAAGTTCAAGTGGATTAAATGAAATCGTTACATCGAGGAATTCGTTATATTGAAGTTCGTTACATCGAGTTTCAACTGTATTATTTTTTATGTAAATAAAGTGTATAAAAGTGGTTTTATACTATATTTGATTTATTTACAAATTAATAGTCTAATACCAGTGTTAACACTTTAAGCTTAAATAAAGTATTAATCGATTTCTTCATAAGCAGGTACGGTTGAAAGAACATCATTTCATTATTTTTCCTATTAATATAGGCATACGCACGTTCATCTGTATCTGATTATGATATTATAATATTTAAAATAAATTAAAATGTTCTTAACTTTTTAACTATTGAAAAAAAAATAGGTAGAACATTTAAAATTTCACAATAAAAAAAAAACTA
>JAHDVF020001513.1:0-18356 GCA_022606425.2 Lepidostoma basale | reverse complement strand
TTTGCCACCAATTTTATGATTTATCCTTCGGGTGAGGATTTTAGGGATGGAATAACTTCCAACACGATTGAATTTTTATGTATAGAACTTTATTTTAAGACGATAAACAATAAGAAATTACATAGGTAAAGAAGAGTTGTAATTGTATCTAGACGTGTTACTTTTAAGGAAATGAAATTGTATCTGGTTCAATCCTAGATGCGGTTCGGCTTAAGTAGTGTGCATCTCTTTGTTCGATGACACATGTAGGTACCTGTAGGAACAGATCAATAACCTCGCGTTCGAGCCCTTATATTAATAATATAAACAAACTAGTCGGACGAAGACGTGGGTACAGATCAATTAATATATCCCTGAATCCCCAAATGTTTACTTAGGTAAAATAAACAAATATTGATTGAAAATATAGAGACGTAGGAAAGTGATTTGTGGTAACGGGTGGTTAGGTACATAACACCCCCCTCGTTAGCTTGAAATTATTTTGAAAATTATACAAAAATTATTTGAAAAATATTTCAAAAGAGGTAAGCAGCAGATACAGTTACATTTATGTTACATAGAAAAATTATAAAAAAATGTATTACATTGTGTATAATATTTTGAGACACATTTTAAAAGAACTTAAGTATAAGTTGTATTTTTTATTAGAATAACCTTCACCATTAACAAGGTTTTTAAGGTAATTAAACATATATTTAGATTAAAAGTACACATTAAAAAAAGTAATCATAATCTTGAATAAAATATATCAGGATTTTTATATAATTCTCATAAGAAATTGTTGAACAAATGGTTTTCGACAAAATTACATCGAAATTATATAATGTAATATTCTTTACAGTTACACATTAAAAAAGAATATTGAAAGGTTTACAACATCTGACATAATATATCATTAATTTCAGGAATTCTAAACATAACAGTTATAAAAAGGGTTTGTATCCATTGATAATACAAAAATAAAAATGTCATTGAACTTATCAATATTTGATGCTCAAAATGCATCTGTTTGTCTATCTATCGAAAAACAAATCTTATTAAGGGATACATCTTTTGAGTGCAATACCGATGTGGCTGCATTCCAAAGTAAACATAACATACAAGTGTCTTAGATTAACACATTAGTTTTATACCATACTTTAATACTAAATCATCCTTTCTCCGTCTTCACCAACGATATCCATTCGTGTTTATTTATTTCAAGTGTCCCTAGGAGTCACTCGGAATTGAAAGGAACACGGGTGTTTTGTTTACATTAGCGTAGGTACCTAAAGATTCATCTGATTTCTGATTTTGTTTATGTTCATAACCCAAATGAAATTATTTAGTGGTTACGTATCAGTTTTATAAATGAATCATCCACGTCCAGTCAAATTGAATTTTATTTAGAGCGTTAAAAATGAATGTGGAAAACATTGAAAACATTTTCCTAGATTGCGATACAGATTTATCCATTAGTGACGAAGAAGATCATATTCCATAAAATTTGGAGTATGAACCGTTGGAAAACAGTTACGGTGAAATTGACAATTTTGAAATATTAGAAAAACATCCCTTCAAAAAATAAATTTAATTATTTTCTCGCATACCTGGGTAAGAGGTATTAACTTCCAACCAGATATATGGTTCATAATTTTAATGAACAATATGCGAAGTTGATTATTTCGAGCGAAAAGTCCTAAAAAGGAAAAAGTAATGTTGACTTATGCCCAACTACTTGTCTATAAATAAATCATACCGTCCAAAATCTTAAAGTAAAGCGTCATTTATAATTTAAAGTATTCAAATCTCCATACAACTGTGCAGTCACCCTAATCGACGCTGATAAGGTACTGAGTTAAGTGGATGTCTACCGGGCCGAATATTCTTCAGAGTACTATTCGAAAAATCGTCACAATTAGTGCGTTAACATAATGAAGGACAAAACTTGAGATTTTTTTTTTTAAATGTATACTCTCGATTTGAGATAAAGAATTTTTACAATCAGACAATGAATAAGGATATCATGAGTTAATTTTTGTTACAGAATAAGGTCCTTAGAAATTAATGTAAAGAGAATAAAAATTTTAGATTTGTTAATTTTAATTGATTCGTTTTTAAGTAATACGCTGCCACCAAATTTTTTTATCATGTTTTATTTTAACATGTTCTTTTGTCGAGATTAAATTATCGACTGCATTTTTATGATACTCGTACATACTCGTATGTAGTTTTAGCTTAAAATCAATAAGATTATTATCATAAGCATATTTAATTTCTGCTTCTTTCCTCGAAGATGTCATTATATTTTTATGAGTATTTACACACTTTATAGAATCGTAAATTTGTGTGTGTTGAATATTATAACATTGGAAACACTGATGCGCATTGTCGAAGCTTTGTAAAAAAGACATAAAAATTAACTTTGCGTTACAGTTTACTTTCCATTAAACAAAAATAAAATACTCATTATGGCTTTTTACAAAAAAAAGACCTAAAAGATATATCTGGGACTTTTACAAAAAAAAGACCAAAAATTTTGTATGGTATATGGCTTTATAAAAAAGCTTAAACGTTATATAATGGCTTTTATAAAAAAAGACCTAAAAGTTGGTATGGTATGTGGCTTTATAAAAAAGCTTAAACGCAATATAATGGCTTTTATAAAAAAAGACATAAAAATATAAATATATACTGGGCTTTTATAAAAAAAACCTAAAAATAAATATGTGGCTTTTATAAAAAAAAACTAAAAATGTTTTTTTTGTAAATAAAAAAACTTGGGAGAAAAAAAAATGAGATACGTTTGCAAGACTTAAAAGTAAACTTATCTTAAATACGGATCTTCTTAGAGTCCTCTTGTCTGCAGCGTTGAAGCTGGAGAGGCGTAGAAGGTGTCTGGAAAATTCAGGAATCACCGTTGTTGTGATGTCATCAGCTGGATTGAAGCTCTGGATATGTGGTGAGGATGTCTTCAAAATTCAGGAATCACCGTTGTTGTGATGTCATCTGCTGGATTGATGCTCTGGACAGGCGTATATGTGTATTCGAATTTTCTCGAATTTCTGTTGTTGTGATGTCGTCTTCTTCTTAGTATTTTTATTTGGGTCCTCCTTCGTTCAAATCGCTATGAACCGTCGTTTTTGCAATGTAACGTACGTTGTGAAGGAAAAGATCCCAGCGCTGCCGCCAATTTTATGTTTTTAATGGGTCTTGCCACTTTGCCACCAATTTTATGATTTATCCTTCGGGTGAGGATTTTAGGGATGGAATAACTTCCAACACGATTGAATTTTTATGTATAGAACTTTATTTTAAGACGATAAACAATAAGAAATTACATAGGTAAAGAAGAGTTGTAATTGTATCTGGACGTGTTACTTTTAAGGAAATGAAATTGTATCTGGTTGTGGTGGCTCGCGTGTTGGTGGGAAGCGGGAGTGGCGACTAAGCGCCCTCGACCGCAGCGGTGTGTGTAGGAGTACACAGACACGAGGTCGGCCGAGACGGACCCTGCTCTTCTTTCAGGTGGAACGTCTCGGCAGGTCTCCCGTCCGTGAGTAACTTGAGCGACGCGGCGGAGGCAGGAGTCGCGGCTAAGCGCGCTCGACTGCGCTCTACGCGGCGTGTAGCAGTTTGCGAGCTAGCGACCGGGATCGGCGAGCGAGTGAGGCAGGAGTTGCGACTATGCGCACTCGACTGCGCTCGACTTGGCGAACTGTTTCGGTAGCGGCGTTCGGCGTTAGCGGAGCACTATGTGAGAGCGACCGCTTGCGGCCAGATCCCGATTGATTGAGGGGTTCAATCCTAGATGCGGTTCGGCTTAAGTAGTGTGCATCTCTTTGTTCGATGACACATGTAGGTACCTGTAGGAACAGATCAATAACCTCGCGTTCGAGCCCTTATATTAATAATATAAACAAACTATACTACAGCCGTTTGAAACGGAGTCGTGGGGCCATAAATGTCAATAGAAATAGGGATGGGAAGCCCCAGGACTGTTATCGGTATACGGCTACCTGCTCTCGTGGTGTCGATGAGTCACTATAATGATTTTGTAATGATATGTACGTTATGATATGTACGATGAGTCACTAATGATTGGTTTTTACCGAATGCAGTGCTTTTTTGTTATAAATGTGTTTACTGCAATTAAATGAATTCATTCGTGTGTCACCACTCGTTACGCACTATGGATACTTTATTTTCCAACATTGATTTGAAGAAATTACATGGCGATATTAGCCCTCAAACTCGAACAGTGATTCACAACGTATTCTTGTTTGTCAATGAATTGAAAAGTGATCCGAATAAAATAGCTTCTCTTAATTTCAACAAACCACGTGAAATGGCCGCGTTTATTTGTGGTGTGAGTAGAGTGACAGTGGACCGAATAAAGACTGAATTATTGCAATCAAGCAGCCCCTGTACACCAAGAGCAAATTTTAAGAAACAAGAAACTGTCACCAATATTGACGATTTTGATAAAAGTGTATTGAAGCGGACTGTAGGTTCATTTTATGATAGTGGAGAGTATCCGTCCGTGGCGAAAATATTAGAAAAATACCGAGAGCAATTACCTGATTTTAAATGCGGAAAAACTTCGATGAGAACACTCATGAAGGAGATTGGGTTCAAGTATAAGAAAAATGCCGAAGGACGTAAATATTTAATGGAAAGAACAGATATTGTTTGTGCCAGAATGGACTTTTTAAGGAAATTGGATTTACTTAGAAGAACTAACGATCAGCGGCCGCGTTTCTATCTGGATGAAACATGGATTAATCAAAACCATTCAAGAAAGCGTATGTGGCTTGGAAGCAACGATGAAGGAGGTTTCAAGAATCAGCCTGTAGGAAAAGGTCAAAGATTGATAGTTTGCCATGCTGGTTCCGCAAGGACTGGCTTTGTTCCAGAAGCGAAGCTAATATTTAAAGCGGTAAAATCGAAGGATGCTGATTATCACACAGAAATGGATGGCGATACGTATATGGCATGGTTTTCCGCATTCCTAAATATACTTGAAGAGCCCTCAGTTATAATCGTCGATAACGCAAGCTATCATTCGATGCAGTTGGAAAAAATACCCACAAGAAACACAAGGAAAGCCGAGATTCAAGAATGGTTATCAAAAAAAACATTCAATATTCCAGCAGAGAAATTATAGAAGAGTTAATAAAAAAAGTAAAAGCCAGTAACCCGCAGAAGGTCTACGCTTTAGACAGTCTGGCAAATGAACGAGGCCACGAAGTAATACGGCTGCCTCCATATCACTGTCAATATAACCCAATAGAATTAATTTGGGCACAAGTAAAGGGAGAAGTTGCAAATAATAATAATACATTCAAGATAGCAGATGTTGAAAATCACCTCCACCGAGCCATCGATAATGTCACAAAAGAAAACTGGGCCAAATGTGTGAGACATGCCGAGGAACTTCAAAACAGTGACCTACAGAAAGCTCTTATTAGAGATCAGGCGCCGCTTATAATAAATTTGGCAGAAGACACTGATGAAGAAGACTCCGATGAGGATTGATACATTTTTTTGTAATATAAACGGCTCTTTTAAGGGCCACAATATGATCTACTTTGTTTTTTATACTTAATTTTCTTTCTGGGTTTATAGACATACGGTATACAAATTTTAAAATTAAACAATTTTTCTGTTTTTACTGGTATTTAATTTAGTATCTGGTAGTCACTAATTTCATACTAATTTAAACGCACGTAAAACCCATAAATACAGTTTAATATCAAAACTTTGTTAACTCGTTAAAGTTTATGAACAAGATACGATAATAAACGTTACTTATCGATATATTTATTTTATTGTTACGCCCATCCCTAAACCGCTCCATAAGGCCCGTAAGTGCAAGCGAGATAGACATAGGGAAATGATTTATGGCCCCAAGACTCACTTCTGAGCGGCTCTAGTATAGTCGGACGAAGACGTGGGAACAGATCAATTAATATATCCCTGAATCCCCAAATGTTTACTTAGGTAAAATAAACAAATATTGATTGAAAATATAGAGACGTAGGAAAGTGATTTGTGGTAACGGGTGGTTAGGTACATAACAAAAGTTTACAATAGAATTGTTAAAATTATATTCAATGGTTTTAAGATATTAATTTGTTGATTTAACAAATAATGTTAATGCTATTTTTTATATATTTAATTATACTTATTTATTTAACTTACATATTCATATTTTTTTTGTTCTTGAAGTTCAATTTCATAATTGTGAAATATTTTATTTATTTATGTTTCCAAAACAGTATTAATAATTTTCATTTTCTTTTCAATAATATTATTACACAATAGCTCATTTAAGTCTATTGGCATGTACTCTGACATTTTTATTTTTTATAGATAAGGTATAATTTACTGGCAAATTAATTTCAACAACCTTATATGGTCCTGTATAATTACTAGTTAATTTTTTAGATTTTCCAGGTTTTGAATTTTCATTTTGTAAATATACTAAATCTCCGATTTTATAAGTTTCGCGTTTAATATTTTTATCATAGTATTTCTTATTTATTTCTTTCGATTTTAAAATTTTATCTCTCGCGATTTGTCTGCTAGTCTGGAGTTTAAGTCGTAATTCATCAACATAATTGTCGTATGAATATTTAAATTCAGGGCTTTTATTCAGCGATGAAGGTAGGGTAGCCTTTTGACCAAAAATGAGTTCATAAGGGGAAATGTTTGTCGAAGAATGAACGGTAGTATTAGAAGCATTGATCCCAGTCGTGTTGATCGTTATTTTACAATGGAACTTTTTGAGAATATCATTTCCTATCATATAATACCATCGAAAGGTTTTAATATTTTTATTAGGGTAACTATCAATACCCCTCAATAACAATATGTCGTCGTAAAATTATTGATAATTTCGAGGAACAAGAGACGATTTTATTAATGAGATATCCGCTCCTGTATCTAATAGAAAATTTTGCATTTTATTTATTTTTATTCATCCACGAGTATATAAAGAACGATGAAATCCTGAATGACTTGACTTAATGAAGGATTCGAATGATTTTCGATTAATATATTTTTTTATGACTTCATTGTTTGGAGTAATTCATTTATTTTGATAAATCTTTATTTTAATATTTGTATCACTAAATATATATCTTATCATTACTCTTATTTTATTTTATCATATTAAGTTTAGATATGTCAATGGTATTGACTTGCGAAGACATTATTTCTTAACCATAAGAGTATGTCGAATATTGTATTCGGCATTGTTACAATACAGCTTTGTTAGCTTTGTTTACTGAATGAGATATGTTTTGTTTATTATTATTTCTCATTTCAAAGAGTCTGTTATGTCATCTAAAATCTTTACGCGTTTCTTTAATAGTTTCTTGAATGTTATTATTAAATTGCTTATCTGTTCCTAAATAGATAACAAAGATTTCGAAACATCTAGTTTCTCATCTTATTCTAATTGTCGGTTGTATTACAGAAAACATCTGGTCACTTTGACACAGTTTTATTAACAAATTTTATTCGAGAATATTTTAATGGGTATTTCTTATCAAGTTATTTTTTCAACAGTTAGAACCTTTTGAAGCTAATATGCGGTCGCGATTAGCTTTGCTTATTTTAACGGACCTTTGAGATTTAGGAATCGGTTCCAAGTGGACCTTAATTTCATCGAGCGTAACATCGTTATTGCTAGAATTCAAAACAGATGTGTAAGCGATCTTACCATCATGAACCTTGACGATGCTCGGACATAAATATACGCCTTCTGATAATTGTATATCAGGACATATGCCTTCCTTTATTTGTTTATTCAAAATTTTAATTGTTATTATTTTCTCGGTCCTTGCCGGAATATTGGAGTTATAAGAGACGAGATTACGATATTTAGGATAACATAGATATTCTGTATCTTCGTGTTCATGATAAAAAAAAATTGTGTTTAATACGATCTACAATTTTTGAATTTTAGAATGATTTTGTTTTAATATTTTTCCTTTTATTCACGTGTTACGGTCTTCCAAAATGAAAATGCACGATCGACTGGATCTCGATGATTTATTATATAAATATACAATATGCGTGTTACAAGCTTTGTTTCCAAAATTAATGTGTGTGACAAATACAGCAAATTCCCTATTTATAAGCAGGAGTTATCAAGAAACATTAAGATAATATCCTGGACCTTGCTGCATTCAAAGTGCATAAGTTCTGTTGAGCTTTCAAAGTCCATATTCACAGCATGTTTACAGATAGATTAGGGGGAACAGGAAGTCCACACCAGATAAAGAGATGCTTAATTACATTTTTTGGGCCTGCTTACTCGTGGGCACATAACACCTCCCTCAACAAGATGAGATAATGGCCTTTTGCTTTTATCTCATATCGTTTCAGAGTCTTGCACTTCTCCTTGGTGATGTCTCTTCAAGAGATTGTTCATCATTTATTTATATATCGTTTTGTCTAGTTACATTCGATTTACATATTAAACAATTCATTATGGCTGGTATACACATACATTGGCTTAAATCATCATTTCTTAAACTTTTGTTCAATATTTCTTACATTATGTTACTTATAATTAACAAATATCAGAATTGACAACATTATTCAATGCAAGAAAAGTAATGGTTGCTTACAATTATTTATAACATTTTTGATTGAATGAATCTTTTCATTTATTTTGTCTGATTATTAGCTATTACAATTTTTAATTTTCTAGCTAAACATCTAATTTCATTGAAGTTATTTATAATTCTAGTTTCACAATTACAAGGGAAATGATAAAGTTCAATTAACAAATATATTTCACAAGTTGGTCTACTGTACTCGAATACCAGTTATACACTTTATTATCAGTCTTGACAATTACTTTATCATCAAATGCTACAAATTATTCAAATTATAATTATGTATAAGTCGTTTACAAAAACATAAAATCCATTAGTTCCTTTCAATATCTTGTTTTAATTCTAAATTAAACATAATTTTTATTTACT
Source organism: Lepidostoma basale (assembly GCA_022606425.2). Taxonomy (NCBI): domain Eukaryota; kingdom Metazoa; phylum Arthropoda; class Insecta; order Trichoptera; family Lepidostomatidae; genus Lepidostoma; species Lepidostoma basale. The sequence goes on along the minus strand of JAHDVF020001513.1, from coordinate 9,375 downwards.
TTCAAATAATATAATTTCAACCTTTCAAAATTTTGTCGAATATTTGTTTATTCTTATCTAAACTAATTAAGATATCCTTAACATTGGTCGTTGTTATCTTTAAAACTTGAATTTGTTATTTTAACAGTTCACAATTCTTTATCCTCAGAATTTAATTTATTAGTAGCGTCATAGTACACAAGTCCTTCGTTATCAACTAAATTTTCAAAAAGACCTTTGAACGTATGTCCTAAAACCTCGTGTGTTTCTAGTTTTTTGTTCGCCTAGAGTTTCTTTTAAATTTTTATCTCATTGATTAGATACTGCAATTAACTTTGACACATATTCAGAGTTGGTTCATAATTTTTAATATTATTATAATTATCATGGTTATAAGTGTTATTATACAAATCCTTAGTTTTCGCATATAATTTTAATTAATTCTAACTTCTTCAAATAAAACTATTAAACAATAATGTTTACTATTACAAATTTTCATTCTTACTTGCTATCAATAACTTCTATTGTATATCTATGTTCCTAATTAAATTTCAATAATTCTCTGTGAAATTAACTTTATTCACATGTTCTTAGTAAATTCTTGCTGATGACGTAATCGGTATACAATTGAATCCTTAACAAAATTCGATCTACATCAATCTGCAAAATTCGCCTTTTTTAATCTGTTACAATGTACTTTAACCTTTTTATTTTTTATCATTATTGTACAGTTTACATTCGAATTTACTTTAATTATTTTATACGGTCCTTGATAGTTAGGTGAGAGTTTCTTTGAATGATTATTTTTAATTGATTCGTTTTTTAAATAAACTAAATCGTTTACTTGGAATTTTTCGTTTCTTCGTACCTTTTTATCAAAATTATCTTTATATTTATTTCTTGAGAATGATTTTTCTGCGGTACCAGTTATTTCCATGGGCATAATATTACTTTTACGAGAAATTTGGTTTCTTTGACACAATTCACATTGCTTTATATATTTTTTTATATCTTTCTTCATATTTTTCCAATAAAATATTTTTTTCAATCTATTATAAGTTCTATAAAAACCTGAATGTCCTGCATGGGGAGAATCATGATTTTCTTTAATTAATTCCGGTATAAGTTCGGAATCTGGATTAACTATCTTATTATTACAAATAGTAATTTTAATATTCGAGTTAGCAAAAACAAAGTGTAGTATTGACTTTACCTTATTCCAATTTATATTATTCATTCCATTGTCAAACTTTGGAATGGACATTGATTCTACTTTTTGTGAAGTTAATACATTTTTTAGTTTCATGAAAGAATAGAATATATTTATATACGTAGGTTTATCCCAAAAATGTTCTTTTATAATTAAGTGATAAACTTTGAATCCGTTGTCTAATTCCGAAGATAGAATATCTTCTATACACGTTTTGCTTTTATTTATTTCATCGTAATTATTGATTCTATTTCTTACTTCTGAGGCTATTCTCTCAGACATTTCCTTATCGTTAGAAATAACATTACATAAATTATCTTTTCTTTTTAATAAACTTTCATCCGTTTCGAATATATTTTCATTATCGATAACGTCCTTATTAGTATAATGGTATTTAATAAATTCTTCATACGAGTTGCTTTGTGGACTAATTTTAAATTGTAATATTTGATTATGATCGATTCTTGATAATGCGTCTGCATTAGAATTTAATCTACCTGGTTTATATATAATATCATAATCATACTCTTCTAATTTTAATCTCCAACGAATTAGTCGTGATCCTGGATCTTTACAATTAAACAGCCAAGTTAATGGTCTGTGGTCAGTGATTATATTAAATTTCACTCCGTAAAGATAAGGTCTGAAATGTTTGACTGCATAAATGATAGCTAAAAGTTCGCGTTCTGTAGTTGAATAATTTGATTCAGCTTTATTCAATGTTCTTGATGCAAATGCTATAGGTAAATCCTTTGAAATCGGACCTTGAGACAATACTGCTCCAATAGCAAAATTACTTGCATCAGTCGTTACGTTAAACTGTTTGCTAAAATCAGGGTACTGTAAAATTGGTTCACACGTTAAGTGATTTCTTAATATATCAAATGACTCTTGTTGTTTCTCAGTCCAAATAAAGGGAATATCCTTTTTTAACAACAGCGTTAAGGGTTGTGAATGTTTACTAAAATCTTTAATAAAACGTCTATAAAATCCTACAAGCCCTAAGAAACTTTTAATGTCTTTGGTTGTTTTTGGAACTGGGTAATTTTCAATAACTTTATTTTTTTCCGGATTAGCTTTAACTCCTTGTTCTGAAATAACATGTCCTAAATATGCTACTTCGCGACGCATAAATTCACATTTGTCTGGTTGCAATTTCAAGTTATGCATTTTTAATTTATTGAAAATTTCTTTAAGTCTTATTTCATGAGTTTCTATCGTGTCGGCATATATAACAATATCGTCTAGATACGCAAAACATCTTAGTCCTTGAATTCCTGATAAAACATTGTTCATTAACCGTTGGAACGTACTAGGTGAATTTTTTAACCCGAATGGCATCCTTGAAAATTGATAGTGTCCCGTCAGTGTAGAAAATGCTGTTTTATCCGCATCTTCTGGTTTCATAGGTATCTGATGAAAACCTGAAGCCAAATCTAAAGATGTAAAATACTTTGAATGTCCTAATTGGTCTAAAATTTCTGTAATATTAGGTAAGTTGTACGCATCGCCAACCGTTATATCGTTTAACTTCCTATAATCAATGACTATTCTGAACTTGACCTTTCCAGAAGCATCCTTCTTTTTAGGAACTACCCATAAGGGCGAAGACCATGGTGAGCTAGAGTGTTTTATTATCCCTTGGTCTAACATTTTATCTATTTGCTCTTTGACCTCTTTTTTATGTACCTCCGGGTATCTATATGATTTGACATGAACTGGATTTTGACTCGTAGTCCTTATCTCGTGACTAACTGACTCCGTGTGGCTAAGTTTATCTCCTTCTAAATAGAATATACCATTAAAATCCTCGCATATTGAAATGAGAGAATGTGCTTCTTCTTCATTCAAATGTTCAGTTCTTATAGATTTCCGTAACAAATCATTTCTATCATTTGTTTTACTCGTATTCGTCAAATACACATTTTTATTTTTTAACTTATCTTTTGTCTCATTAATATTTCCTAACATTTTACATTCTGATTCATTAAATTCTTCTAAATATAAATTCATTTCCGTAATTTTTACTGGTCTTTCCGTCGTATTTAAAATAGACGTAATCGCTTTATTATTTGCATTCACTTTTGTTATGCTTTTACATAAATAAACACCTTCGAATATTTCTATCTCAGGCACAAGTCCTTCTCCAATCTCCGGATTTAGAACTTTAAATTCCACTAATGTCTCTGTACGAGCGTTAGCAATAGCAACTAATTTAGAATTTCCTTTTTCTTCCTTTGAATACTTCATATCAAAATAAATCGGTACAGAAATATTTCCAATACATAACGTATTATTACCGTAATTTATTTTCGCATTCACGAGTCTCAAAAAATCGCTACCAATAAGTCCATCGTGATGGATATTTGTCACACGAGGCAACAAATGCATCTTATGTGGTATACATTTTTCATTAAATTTCATATTTAATATAACCGTTCCTAAAGTCTGAACTGATTTTTCCGAATTTATTCCTTGAATGTTGCACGTTTCGTTTTCATTATACTTCATATTTCCATCTAACACCATAGGATTTATCACAGATATATCCGCGCCAGTGTCGATTAACAGTTTAACAATTTTATTTTTACTTTCTTTTAAATAAATTTGTACGTATGGGGTCATGCCATTAGAATTATTCAATATTTTGCCTGAAGGGAGTTCTAATTCTTCGTTTCGGCAAACAACGAAGAATTTTGACAGTTTAAATTTCCCGTGTTCTTATTTTCAATTGATTTTTTATATTTTATACAATCCTTTTTAAAATGTCCTGGTTTTTTACAAAAAAAACATGTTAATATATCATTATTTTTATAATAATTATTTTTATTATTAGAAACTTGACTACTTTGATACTCTTTATTATTATGATTCCCGGTATTATTAAATTGGTTACATTTTTTATTATTTTGTGAATTCACTTGATTAATACGTTTATCCTTATTATGATAACAGTTAGCAGAAACATGTCCTTTTTTATTACACGTAAAACAGAGCTTATTATTACTATTATTATAACGTTGCTGTGACGATAAATTAAAAATGTTTTCTTCGCTTACTGCGAATGCAGATGCTTCTTCAAAATTCTTAGGGTTTCTAGCCCTTAGAATTATACTGTATTGCGGTAAAATACCCAATAAAAACGCTTGCAATGCCATATCTTTAATCATAGCTATTTTTCCGATTATTTCTGCACTGTTCGATGTTTCAGATCGCGTAGTTCTCAACAAATTAGAATAACATTTTTCTATCCGTTGCGTGAAGTTAATAACAGATTCACTATTTAATTGTCTGCAAGACTGTAATTCTAAAAGATACTGTGCAAAACTTTTAGTTTCACAAAAATTTTCTTCAAGAAATTGTTTATAATCGTCCCATGTGGGTAAACTTCTACAAGAAGTAATTAAATCAGCTTTACCAGTCACTTGTGACTGAATAAATTTAAAAATTATATCTTTTTGTAATTTTGAAGCTAAATTCATTGCATAATCACATTTTTTTATAAATGAGCTAAGATCACAAGGATCACCGTTAAATGTACTTATGAATTTACTTAAAAATTGTAACGAAATTTCATTTTCGACTGCCATGTTTACAAAAATTGCAAATAAAAATATAGATAAACGATTTTAAAAAAAAATGGATGACAATTAATAATGGATTTAAAACAATATAACTTACATATAGTATAAAATAATGAAGTTCATCATCTGTGGTGGAGGGGGAACGTCTACGAGAGTTCTTCCTTCTACTTGAATCTGCATGCAGGTCCAGCCGGATGGATGGGAATCTGCAGCCTCAAGTCCTCTTCTGCAGGTCCAATGGAGATTTCCTCGAAAGGGTCTTCCGTCTTCTTCTGCAGGTCCACAGGGTCCAGTGAGTTGACAAGTTGTAGATTTCCAGGGGTAGCTTCCTCTTTTTCGGTCCTGAACCGGTACAAATGGATACTCTTGGAGTTATTATTTAACTGCAACTCTTCTTTGATTCGTGATTTCGAAGATCGAGATTCTTTTTAATCGGTCAACTTAATAATTGCGGCTTAACCAGCTAGTTGAGATGAAACCTATATCGCACTTCTGACACCAAATTTTTAATGTTACGGTCTTCCAAAATGAAAATGCACGATCGACTGGATCTCGATGATTTATTATATAAATATACAATATGCGTGTTACAAGCTTTGTTTCCAAAATTAATGTGTGTGACAAATACAGCAAATTCCCTATTTATAAGCAGGAGTTATCAAGAAACATTAAGATAATATCCTGGACCTTGCTGCATTCAAAGTGCATAAGTTCTGTTGAGCTTTCAAAGTCCATATTCACAGCATGTTTACAGATAGATTAGGGGGAACAGGAAGTCCACACCAGATAAAGAGATGCTTAATTACATTTTTTGGGCCTGCTTACTCGTGGGCACATAACACACGATTTACCTCTAGTTTTTAATGTTATTTATTTTTACGATTTAAATTATTTATATCAATTATCATTTTCTTTGTCTCTTTCTTTTTCCTAGTCTGAGAAGATTATTATTAACATATTTTAACGATTTTCTTCGAGTTTTGAATGTTCTTAATTTTTGACGATGAATAATATTGTACTTTTTTTATTATTATTGACTTCTTTTATTTAAGAGTCTTAGTTTTAAGTTTTAGTTAAGAAGATTATTTTTATTTTTGTGAATTATACGTTTTCGTTTTTTTCAATATTCGAATAATTTTGTTTTAAATCTTTTAATTATTTTATTAGTTTCACGAACTTCTTGGATTTTTGAATGTACATACTTTTTTGCCGATCTAAATGAATAATATCGTATATTTCTTTTAAAATTATTGACTTCTTTTACTTTAGAGTCTTAGATGTTTTTTTAATTTATTATTATTTTTCATGATAATTACGTTCTAGAATTTTGATTTTTTTTCCAATAATTTTATTTTAATATTTTATTTTATTGCCTAGAAGTTTCAAAATTTCTTCTAGTTTTTAATGTACTTTATTTTGACGATTATAATTATCGTATCGTACGATAATTTTTATACCTCTTTACTCTCGGTTCTCTTTACTTCTCAGGTTGAGAAAATTAAATTGATGGGAATTTATGGATTTTCTTCCAATCATACTAAATGAATGAATGGGATTCAAATATACTTTTCTTTAATTCGCGAACTCTGGCGAAGGCAACTTTTATTATAATTTTTATCTTTTATTTATAATAAAAAGGAATTTCAACTTCTTCTTTAATCGATCTTCATCTGGCGAAGATTTAATTTTTTTTCTTCTACTAGGAATTTCAACCTCTTTTTTAATTGATCTTTTATCTTCTTCTGGCGAAGATTTAAATTTTTTTTTTCTACTTATTGTAAAGGACTTTCAACCTCTTTTTTAATTTTATGTTTTATCTTCGTCTGGCGAAGTATTAATTTTTTTCTACTAATTGTAAGGGAATTTCAACCTCTTTTTTTATTGATGTTTTATCTTCTTCTGGCGAAGTATTAATTTTTTTCTACTAATTGTAAGGGAATTTCAACCTCTTTTTTTTAATTGATGTTTTATCTTCTTCTGGCGAAGATTTTAATTTTTTTTTTCTACTTATTGTAAAGGAATTTCAACCTCTTTTTTAATTTATGTTTTATCTTCTTCTGGCGAAGTATTAATTTTTTTTTTTTACTAATTGTAAGGGAATTTCAACCACTTTTTATTAATTAATGTTTTATCTTCTTCTGGAGAAGATTTTTTTTTATATATTTTTATTTATTAGGAGAGCTTTCGATATATTTCAATAAAAAATGTCTTCGTGAAATTGTACATAATTTCGAAGGACGCATGACAGTTATATTAATAAAATAATCGCTCATGTATCTAATAATAATATGTTTATATATTTATTTAAGAATATATTTTTATTTGCAATTTTGAAGATTAACAATTTTTTATTTGTCCTGACTTAAACGTTCGGAAATCTATAGAATGGCCATTCCCATAGTTCTGTACTAGTTTAAAGATGGACGATTATACTGATGATTTATTTTTGATTTTTAATTAACCGCGCTATTTTGATTTTGTTTTTGTTTAAATTTGAATTTTCTACAATCTTTAATGTAGCGATTTTTCTTTTTCGGATAATTATAAAACGAGTTATTTAATGAGTTGTGATTATTATTAGGTAAATTTGAATTAGTACTGTGTCTAATATTATAACGATTTTTTAAATGAAAGTTATATGACACGTGATATTTTTTGTAACAATTTAAAGAGTTATTTTTATGCATATTTATATTTTGATATTTATCGATTTCTTTTACCGATTTAAATACATGTTTAACTAAATTGAACGCACTGTTGCAATTGTTATTAAATTTGTAAAGTTTATTTATTATAAATCTATTTAAGAAATTTTCTGTGAAATTTAAATCAATAGCGAAGGAAGATTCTTCTTTTTTTAAATGCATTTTATATAATAAATTTACGAAAATATGATGAGAATAATATAGAAAAATATATGAGTATAATAATATGAAGTTAAATATATAATATATAGGGGGGAGGGGGAATGAGATCATCGAGCTAAAAACTTACAGAAGAAGGTGGAACATCATCTCGAGTCCTCTTCTGGCTTGACCGAGAATTGGGAGTCGACGATGTGATGCTGTCTTCTGCTGGATACGATCGAGATGGATCCTCCGGGTCGGACTGCTTGGCTTCTCTGGGTAGACAGGAAACGGGCTGCAGGCTAGCTGGACAGGGTACGGGCTGCTTGGCTGGCACACAGATCACGGGCTGCTTGGCTGGCACACAGGGTACGCACTGCTTGGCTGGCTGTACTGAATACGGGCGGCTCGTCCGGCTACGCAGATTTCGAGTGGTCAAGGAGTTTCTTCGGGGAGTCCTCTTGAGAGTAACGACGTCTTCTTTGCAGATAAGGGGTTCTTCTTTCTGGCAGAGATGTATCAGTGGAGCGATCCCTCACTTCTGACACCAATTTTTATGTCATGGACCTCCTCGTTGTGATGATGTGGTGCGGGTCGATGACGGTTTAGCCTCTCTCGGGATAATTAGAGGTGGAATTATATATTTTCACTGATAAGACTTTGTGATTTTCTCCTCGTCTCGTATATTTAAAGTTTACTGTTTAGCTTTCTGGGATGATCTGACGGTTCTCAGATCTGGGAGGGCTATATAAAGGCAACGGGTTAATAGGGACGCTATCCTTGAAAAGAGTGTGGTAAACAAAATGCCTATGGCCTAATCTCAAAGGAATTCGTATGTTAGAAAAATGCGTAGTTTAAAGTATCAAAGAAAAGCATTGTTCTCGGTAATACATTACACTAAAGCTTGGTACTCGATATTGGTCAACCGAAATGAGTCACCCGAAATGGATCGGAATACATTACAAAAGTCAAAATCTCTGAAGATGGAGTCCACGAGTCTTTGGAAAGAGTTTCCTGCGTTTCGGAGTCCAAAATTCATTCTTGTAAATTCGTATAGGCCCCAAGGGGTTATGACTGCGGTCTTGGGTATATCTTCTGTAGCTATCGGAATGTTGTGGTAGGCGCGGCGGAGATCAATTTTAGAAAAAATGGTTTTGTCGTTTAATATATATGTGCAGTCCATTATTCTGGGAATCGGGTATCTGTCGGGTACTGTCATTTTATTTAATCGTCGATAATCTCCAACGGGTCGTATTTCTCCCGATTTCTTATAAATAACATGTAATGGATTAGCCCAAGGACTATTGCTTGGTCGACATATTCCTAGTTCTATCATTTTACTAAATTCTTCTTTGGCGGCCTTAAAATTTTTCGGATTTAATGGGCGTGCTTTTTCGTATACAGGCGAACCCTTTGTCTCAATGTGGTGACTCACATTGTGTTTCGGCGCTGTTTTGAAATTCTCTGGCTTCGTGATATCTGAGAACTCGGCCAGTATGTTATGATACGGATTTGTTATGTCTATAACGTGAATGCCTGTATCGTTGTCGCTGGTGTACGTACGTTGTGTTGGTCGGGATAATTTTGTTTCCTGGTCGATGAGTTTTTTGCCATGCAAATCAATTAGAAGTTTATTTGCATGCAGAAAATCGGCACCCAGTATCGATGTCTTGACGTCGGCGATGATGAAGGTCCAGCGGTACGGTCTGCGTAGACCGAGGTCAACCGTCATCGTTTTGAGACATGATGATGGAGC